>CAMAOG010000143.1:0-38386 GCA_945859605.1 Lumbricus rubellus | reverse complement strand
AAATTAGCGCCCTCAAATTCTCTGTTTCGGCGTGAAAAATTAGCGCCCTTAAATTCTCTGTTTCGGCGTGAAAAATTAGCGCCCTCATTTTCTAGGATTCTGCGTGTAAAACTTGCTCTTGCTCCTCGCTTAATTTCATTCACCGCCTTCCTTTCATATAATCTTTCAATTTCATTTTTGATTATTTAAATTTTTGCATTTTTACTTTTTACAATTTTACTTTTGTTTTAATTTTTAACGTTGCTCTTGCTCCTCGCTCTCGCTCCTCCCCTCGGCGAGAGCGGGTGCAAGAGCAACTTGCTCTTGCTCCTCGCTCTCGCTCCTCCCCTCGGCGAGAGCGGGTGCAAGAGCAACTTGCTCTTGCTCCTCGCTCTCGCTCCTCCCCTCGGCGAGAGCGGGTGCAAGAGCAACTTGCTCTTGCTCCTCGCTCTCGCTCCTCCCCTCGGCGAGAGCGGGTGCAAGAGCAACTTGCTCTTGCTCCTCGCTCTCGCTCCTCCCCTCGGCGAGAGCGGGTGCAAGAGCAACTTGCTCTTGCTCCTCGCTCTCGCTCCTCCCCTCGGCGAGAGCGGGTGCAAGAGCAACTTGCTCTTGCTCCTCGCTCTCGCTCCTCCCCTCGGCGAGAGCGGGTGCAAGAGCAACTTGCTCTTGCTCCTCGCTCTCGCTCCTCCCCTCGGCGAGAGCGGGTGCAAGAGCAACTTGCTCTTGCTCCTCGCTCTCGCTCCTCCCCTCGGCGAGAGCGGGTGCAAGAGCAACTTGCTCTTGCTCCTCGCTCTCGCTCCTCCCCTCGGCGAGAGCGGGTGCAAGAGCAACTTGCTCTTGCTCCTCGCTCTCGCTCCTCCCCTCGGCGAGAGCGGGTGCAAGAGCAACTTGCTCTTGCTCCTCGCTCCCGATCTTGTCCTTGTCCTTGTCCTTGTCCTTGTCCTTGTCCTTGTCCTTGTCCTTGTCCTTGTCCTTGTCCTTGTCCTTGTCCTTGTCCTTGTCCTTGTCCTTGTCCTTGTCCTTGTCCTTGTCCTTGTCCTTGTCCTTGTCCTTGTCCTTGTCCTTGTCCTTGTCCTTGTCCTTGTCCTTGTCCTTGTCCTTGTCCTTGTCCTTGTCCTTGTCCTTGTCCTTGTCCTTGTCCTTGTCCTTGTCCTTGTCCTTGTCCTTGTCCTTGTCCTTGTCCTTGTCCTTGTCCTTGTCCTTGTCCTTGTCCTTGTCCTTGTCCTTGTCCTTGTCCTTGTCCTTGTCCTTGTCCTTGTCCTTGTCCTTGTCCTTGTCCTTGTCCTTGTCCTTGTCCTTGTCCTTGTCCTTGTCCTTGTCCTTGTCCTTGTCCTTGTCCTTGTCCTTGTCCTTGTCCTTGTCCTTGTCCTTGTCCTTGTCCTTGTCCTTGTCCTTGTCCTTGTCCTTGTCCTTGTCCTTGTCCTTGTCCTTGTCCTTGTCCTTGTCCTTGTCCTTGTCCTTGTCCTTGTCCTTGTCCTTGTCCTTGTCCTTGTCCTTGTCCTTGTCCTTGTCCTTGTCCTTGTCCTTGTCCTTGTCCTTGTCCTTGTCCTTGTCCTTGTCCTTGTCCTTGTCCTTGTCCTTGTCCTTGTCCTTGTCCTTGTCCTTGTCCTTGTCCTTGTCCTTGTCCTTGTCCTTGTCCTTGTCCTTGTCCTTGTCCTTGTCCTTGTCCTTGTCCTTGTCCTTGTCCTTGTCCTTGTCCTTGTCCTTGTCCTTGTCCTTGTCCTTGTCCTTGTCCTTGTCCTTGTCCTTGTCCTTGTCCTTGTCCTTGTCCTTGTCCTTGTCCTTGTCCTTGTCCTTGTCCTTGTCCTTGTCCTTGTCCTTGTCCTTGTCCTTGTCCTTGTCCTTGTCCTTGTCCTTGTCCTTGTCCTTGTCCTTGTCCTTGTCCTTGTCCTTGTCCTTGTCCTTGTCCTTGTCCTTGTCCTTGTCCTTGTCCTTGTCCTTGTCCTTGTCCTTGTCCTTGTCCTTGTCCTTGTCCTTGTCCTTGTCCTTGTCCTTGTCCTTGTCCTTGTCCTTGTCCTTGTCCTTGTCCTTGTCCTTGTCCTTGTCCTTGTCCTTGTCCTTGTCCTTGTCCTTGTCCTTGTCCTTGTCCTTGTCCTTGTCCTTGTCCTTGTCCTTGTCCTTGTCCTTGTCCTTGTCCTTGTCCTTGTCCTTGTCCTTGTCCTTGTCCTTGTCCTTGTCCTTGTCCTTGTCCTTGTCCTTGTCCTTGTCCTTGTCCTTGTCCTTGTCCTTGTCCTTGTCCTTGTCCTTGTCCTTGTCCTTGTCCTTGTCCTTGTCCTTGTCCTTGTCCTTGTCCTTGTCCTTGTCCTTGTCCTTGTCCTTGTCCTTGTCCTTGTCCTTGTCCTTGTCCTTGTTTTTTTATTTTTTTTTCCTTTTACCTGGTTCGATCCTGGGTCCTCTTCGTCTGCGCGCCTGTCCATTATCCAATGTACTACCGTTGTTTCCCCGTTTTTGTGTCCTTAATGATAATATTTATTCGATATTATCGCCTAGTATGGTGACGTGGCGCCGCCTAGCGACTACAAAAGAAGCTTTGTGTCAGTGATAATATCGTTCGCGTACGGTACATTGGCGTTTGGCACACAGGCTCCACATGTAAGATAGTAGTGATCGAATCGAGGCAAAGGAACCAGAGGAAAAACACAATAAGCATCTTGGTAACTATATATTTGAAAATTACTGAGCAGACCTATTACCAGCCGAAAAAAACCAGCATCGTTGAAGCTGCATTGATAAACAATAAATTTTAATTGAATAGAAGTTGTATTGATGAAAAATAATTGTTGCCGAAATAAAAGCAGGAATAATGACACCAACTTATTCCTGCCTAACTAGAAGTTGGATTGATGAAAAAAATACTGGAACGAGCGAATAATTTACGACGCTTAGAAGATTGTTGTTTTTGCTGTTGTTGCTGTTGCTGTTGTTGTTGTTTCCTCAGTTTAATCGTATAAAATTAGCGCCTTCATTTTCTCGGTTTGGGCGTATAAAATTAGCGCCCTCAAATTCTCTGTTTCGGCGTGAAAAATTAGCGCCCTTAAATTCTCTGTTTCGGCGTGAAAAATTAGCGCCCTCATTTTCTAGGATTCTGCGTGTAAAACTTGCTCTTGCTCCTCGCTTAATTTCATTCACCGCCTTCCTTTCATATAATCTTTCAATTTCATTTTTGATTATTTAAATTTTTGCATTTTTACTTTTTACAATTTTACTTTTGTTTTAATTTTTAACGTTGCTCTTGCTCCTCGCTCTCGCTCCTCCCCTCGGCGAGAGCGGGTGCAAGAGCAACTTGCTCTTGCTCCTCGCTCTCGCTCCTCCCCTCGGCGAGAGCGGGTGCAAGAGCAACTTGCTCTTGCTCCTCGCTCTCGCTCCTCCCCTCGGCGAGAGCGGGTGCAAGAGCAACTTGCTCTTGCTCCTCGCTCTCGCTCCTCCCCTCGGCGAGAGCGGGTGCAAGAGCAACTTGCTCTTGCTCCTCGCTCTCGCTCCTCCCCTCGGCGAGAGCGGGTGCAAGAGCAACTTGCTCTTGCTCCTCGCTCTCGCTCCTCCCCTCGGCGAGAGCGGGTGCAAGAGCAACTTGCTCTTGCTCCTCGCTCTCGCTCCTCCCCTCGGCGAGAGCGGGTGCAAGAGCAACTTGCTCTTGCTCCTCGCTCTCGCTCCTCCCCTCGGCGAGAGCGGGTGCAAGAGCAACTTGCTCTTGCTCCTCGCTCTCGCTCCTCCCCTTGTCCTTGTCCTTGTTCTTGTCCTTGTCCTTGTCCTTGTCCTTGTCCTTGTCCTTGTCCTTGTCCTTGTCCTTGTCCTTGTCCTTGTCCTTGTCCTTGTCCTTGTCCTTGTCCTTGTCCTTGTCCTTGTCCTTGTCCTTGTCCTTGTCCTTGTCCTTGTCCTTGTCCTTGTCCTTGTCCTTGTCCTTGTCCTTGTCCTTGTCCTTGTCCTTGTCCTTGTCCTTGTCCTTGTCCTTGTCCTTGTCCTTGTCCTTGTCCTTGTCCTTGTCCTTGTCCTTGTCCTTGTCCTTGTCCTTGTCCTTGTCCTTGTCCTTGTCCTTGTCCTTGTCCTTGTCCTTGTCCTTGTCCTTGTCCTTGTCCTTGTCCTTGTCCTTGTCCTTGTCCTTGTCCTTGTCCTTGTCCTTGTCCTTGTCCTTGTCCTTGTCCTTGTCCTTGTCCTTGTCCTTGTCCTTGTCCTTGTCCTTGTCCTTGTCCTTGTCCTTGTCCTTGTCCTTGTCCTTGTCCTTGTCCTTGTCCTTGTCCTTGTCCTTGTCCTTGTCCTTGTCCTTGTCCTTGTCCTTGTCCTTGTCCTTGTCCTTGTCCTTGTCCTTGTCCTTGTCCTTGTCCTTGTCCTTGTCCTTGTCCTTGTCCTTGTCCTTGTCCTTGTCCTTGTCCTTGTCCTTGTCCTTGTCCTTGTCCTTGTCCTTGTCCTTGTCCTTGTCCTTGTCCTTGTCCTTGTCCTTGTCCTTGTCCTTGTCCTTGTCCTTGTCCTTGTCCTTGTCCTTGTCCTTGTCCTTGTCCTTGTCCTTGTCCTTGTCCTTGTCCTTGTCCTTGTCCTTGTCCTTGTCCTTGTCCTTGTCCTTGTCCTTGTCCTTGTCCTTGTCCTTGTCCTTGTCCTTGTTTTTTAATTTTTTTTTCCTTTTACCTGGTTCGATCCTGGGTCCTCTTCGTCTGCGCGCCTGTCCATTATCCAATGTACTACCGTTGTTTCCCCGTTTTTGTGTCCTTAATGATAATATTTATTCGATATTATCGCCTAGTATGGTGACGTGGCGCCGCCTAGCGACTACAAAAGAAGCTTTGTGTCAGTGATAATATCGTTCGCGTACGGTACATTGGCGTTTGGCACACAGGCTCCACATGTAAGATCGTAGTGATCGAATCGAGGCAAAGGAACCAGAGGAAAAACACAATAAGCATCTTGGTAACTATATATTTGAAAATTACTGAGCAGACCTATTACCAGCCGAAAAAAACCAGCATCGTTGAAGCTGCATTGATAAACAATAAATTTTAATTGAATAGAAGTTGTATTGATGAAAAATAATTGTTGCCGAAATAAAAGCAGGAATGATGACACCAACTTATTCCTGCCTAACTAGAAGTTGGATTGATGAAAAAAATACTGGAACGAGCGAATAATTTACGACGCTTAGAAGATTGTTGTTTTTGCTGTTGTTGCTGTTGCTGTTGTTGTTGTTTCCTCAGTTTAATCGTATAAAATTAGCGCCTTCATTTTCTCGGTTTGGGCGTATAAAATTAGCGCCCTCAAATTCTCTGTTTCGGCGTGAAAAATTAGCGCCCTTAAATTCTCTGTTTCGGCGTGAAAAATTAGCGCCCTCATTTTCTAGGATTCTGCGTGTAAAACTTGCTCTTGCTCCTCGCTTAATTTCATTCACCGCCTTCCTTTCATATAATCTTTCAATTTCATTTTTGATTATTTAAATTTTTGCATTTTTACTTTTTACAATTTTACTTTTGTTTTAATTTTTAACGTTGCTCTTGCTCCTCGCTCTCGCTCCTCCCCTCGGCGAGAGCGGGTGCAAGAGCAACTTGCTCTTGCTCCTCGCTCTCGCTCCTCCCCTCGGCGAGAGCGGGTGCAAGAGCAACTTGCTCTTGCTCCTCGCTCTCGCTCCTCCCCTCGGCGAGAGCGGGTGCAAGAGCAACTTGCTCTTGCTCCTCGCTCTCGCTCCTCCCCTCGGCGAGAGCGGGTGCAAGAGCAACTTGCTCTTGCTCCTCGCTCTCGCTCCTCCCCTCGGCGAGAGCGGGTGCAAGAGCAACTTGCTCTTGCTCCTCGCTCTCGCTCCTCCCCTCGGCGAGAGCGGGTGCAAGAGCAACTTGCTCTTGCTCCTCGCTCTCGCTCCTCCCCTCGGCGAGAGCGGGTGCAAGAGCAACTTGCTCTTGCTCCTCGCTCTCGCTCCTCCCCTCGGCGAGAGCGGGTGCAAGAGCAACTTGCTCTTGCTCCTCGCTCTCGCTCCTCCCCTCGGCGAGAGCGGGTGCAAGAGCAACTTGCTCTTGCTCCTCGCTCTCGCTCCTCCCCTCGGCGAGAGCGGGTGCAAGAGCAACTTGCTCTTGCTCCTCGCTCTCGCTCCTCCCCTCGGCGAGAGCGGGTGCAAGAGCAACTTGCTCTTGCTCCTCGCTCTCGCTCCTCCCCTCGGCGAGAGCGGGTGCAAGAGCAACTTGCTCTTGCTCCTCGCTCTCGCTCCTCCCCTCGGCGAGAGCGGGTGCAAGAGCAACTTGCTCTTGCTCCTCGCTCTCGCTCCTCCCCTCGGCGAGAGCGGGTGCAAGAGCAACTTGCTCTTGCTCCTCGCTCTCGCTCCTCCCCTCGGCGAGAGCGGGTGCAAGAGCAACTTGCTCTTGCTCCTCGCTCTCGATCTTGTCCTTGTCCTTGTCCTTGTCCTTGTCCTTGTCCTTGTCCTTGTCCTTGTCCTTGTCCTTGTCCTTGTCCTTGTCCTTGTCCTTGTCCTTGTCCTTGTCCTTGTCCTTGTCCTTGTCCTTGTCCTTGTCCTTGTCCTTGTCCTTGTCCTTGTCCTTGTCCTTGTCCTTGTCCTTGTCCTTGTCCTTGTCCTTGTCCTTGTCCTTGTCCTTGTCCTTGTCCTTGTCCTTGTCCTTGTCCTTGTCCTTGTCCTTGTCCTTGTCCTTGTCCTTGTCCTTGTCCTTGTCCTTGTCCTTGTCCTTGTCCTTGTCCTTGTCCTTGTCCTTGTCCTTGTCCTTGTCCTTGTCCTTGTCCTTGTCCTTGTCCTTGTCCTTGTCCTTGTCCTTGTCCTTGTCCTTGTCCTTGTCCTTGTCCTTGTCCTTGTCCTTGTCCTTGTCCTTGTCCTTGTCCTTGTCCTTGTCCTTGTCCTTGTCCTTGTCCTTGTCCTTGTCCTTGTCCTTGTCCTTGTCCTTGTCCTTGTCCTTGTCCTTGTCCTTGTCCTTGTCCTTGTCCTTGTCCTTGTCCTTGTCCTTGTCCTTGTCCTTGTCCTTGTCCTTGTCCTTGTCCTTGTCCTTGTCCTTGTCCTTGTCCTTGTCCTTGTCCTTGTCCTTGTCCTTGTCCTTGTCCTTGTCCTTGTCCTTGTCCTTGTCCTTGTCCTTGTCCTTGTCCTTGTCCTTGTCCTTGTCCTTGTCCTTGTCCTTGTCCTTGTCCTTGTCCTTGTCCTTGTCCTTGTCCTTGTCCTTGTCCTTGTCCTTGTCCTTGTCCTTGTCCTTGTCCTTGTCCTTGTCCTTGTCCTTGTCCTTGTCCTTGTCCTTGTCCTTGTCCTTGTCCTTGTCCTTGTCCTTGTCCTTGTCCTTGTCCTTGTCCTTGTCCTTGTCCTTGTCCTTGTCCTTGTCCTTGTCCTTGTCCTTGTCCTTGTCCTTGTCCTTGTCCTTGTCCTTGTCCTTGTCCTTGTCCTTGTCCTTGTCCTTGTCCTTGTCCTTGTCCTTGTCCTTGTCCTTGTCCTTGTCCTTGTCCTTGTCCTTGTCCTTGTCCTTGTCCTTGTCCTTGTCCTTGTCCTTGTCCTTGTCCTTGTCCTTGTCCTTGTCCTTGTCCTTGTCCTTGTCCTTGTCCTTGTCCTTGTCCTTGTCCTTGTCCTTGTCCTTGTCCTTGTTTTTTAATTTTTTTTTCCTTTTACCTGGTTCGATCCTGGGTCCTCTTCGTCTGCGCGCCTGTCCATTATCCAATGTACTACCGTTGTTTCCCCGTTTTTGTGTCCTTAATGATAATATTTATTCGATATTATCGCCTAGTATGGTGACGTGGCGCCGCCTAGCGACTACAAAAGAAGCTTTGTGTCAGTGATAATATCGTTCGCGTACGGTACATTGGCGTTTGGCACACAGGCTCCACATGTAAGATCGTAGTGATCGAATCGAGGCAAAGGAACCAGAGGAAAAACACAATAAGCATCTTGGTAACTATATATTTGAAAATTACTGAGCAGACCTATTACCAGCCGAAAAAAACCAGCATCGTTGAAGCTGCATTGATAAACAATAAATTTTAATTGAATAGAAGTTGTATTGATGAAAAATAATTGTTGCCGAAATAAAAGCAGGAATGATGACACCAACTTATTCCTGCCTAACTAGAAGTTGGATTGATGAAAAAAATACTGGAACGAGCGAATAATTTACGACGCTTAGAAGATTGTTGTTTTTGCTGTTGTTGCTGTTGCTGTTGTTGTTGTTTCCTCAGTTTAATCGTATAAAATTAGCGCCTTCATTTTCTCGGTTTGGGCGTATAAAATTAGCGCCCTCAAATTCTCTGTTTCGGCGTGAAAAATTAGCGCCCTTAAATTCTCTGTTTCGGCGTGAAAAATTAGCGCCCTCATTTTCTAGGATTCTGCGTGTAAAACTTGCTCTTGCTCCTCGCTTAATTTCATTCACCGCCTTCCTTTCATATAATCTTTCAATTTCATTTTTGATTATTTAAATTTTTGCATTTTTACTTTTTACAATTTTACTTTTGTTTTAATTTTTAACGTTGCTCTTGCTCCTCGCTCTCGCTCCTCCCCTCGGCGAGAGCGGGTGCAAGAGCAACTTGCTCTTGCTCCTCGCTCTCGCTCCTCCCCTCGGCGAGAGCGGGTGCAAGAGCAACTTGCTCTTGCTCCTCGCTCTCGCTCCTCCCCTCGGCGAGAGCGGGTGCAAGAGCAACTTGCTCTTGCTCCTCGCTCTCGCTCCTCCCCTCGGCGAGAGCGGGTGCAAGAGCAACTTGCTCTTGCTCCTCGCTCTCGCTCCTCCCCTCGGCGAGAGCGGGTGCAAGAGCAACTTGCTCTTGCTCCTCGCTCTCGCTCCTCCCCTCGGCGAGAGCGGGTGCAAGAGCAACTTGCTCTTGCTCCTCGCTCTCGCTCCTCCCCTCGGCGAGAGCGGGTGCAAGAGCAACTTGCTCTTGCTCCTCGCTCTCGCTCCTCCCCTCGGCGAGAGCGGGTGCAAGAGCAACTTGCTCTTGCTCCTCGCTCTCGCTCCTCCCCTCGGCGAGAGCGGGTGCAAGAGCAACTTGCTCTTGCTCCTCGCTCTCGCTCCTCCCCTCGGCGAGAGCGGGTGCAAGAGCAACTTGCTCTTGCTCCTCGCTCTCGCTCCTCCCCTCGGCGAGAGCGGGTGCAAGAGCAACTTGCTCTTGCTCCTCGCTCTCGCTCTTCCGATCTTGTCCTTGTCCTTGTCCTTGTCCTTGTCCTTGTCCTTGTCCTTGTCCTTGTCCTTGTCCTTGTCCTTGTCCTTGTCCTTGTCCTTGTCCTTGTCCTTGTCCTTGTCCTTGTCCTTGTCCTTGTCCTTGTCCTTGTCGTTGTCCTTGTCCTTGTCCTTGTCCTTGTCCTTGTCCTTGTCCTTGTCCTTGTCCTTGTCCTTGTCCTTGTCCTTGTCCTTGTCCTTGTCCTTGTCCTTGTCCTTGTCCTTGTCCTTGTCCTTGTCCTTGTCCTTGTCCTTGTCCTTGTCCTTGTCCTTGTCCTTGTCCTTGTCCTTGTCCTTGTCCTTGTCCTTGTCCTTGTCCTTGTCCTTGTCCTTGTCCTTGTCCTTGTCCTTGTCCTTGTCCTTGTCCTTGTCCTTGTCCTTGTCCTTGTCCTTGTCCTTGTCCTTGTCCTTGTCCTTGTCCTTGTCCTTGTCCTTGTCCTTGTCCTTGTCCTTGTCCTTGTCCTTGTCCTTGTCCTTGTCCTTGTCCTTGTCCTTGTCCTTGTCCTTGTCCTTGTCCTTGTCCTTGTCCTTGTCCTTGTCCTTGTCCTTGTCCTTGTCCTTGTCCTTGTCCTTGTCCTTGTCCTTGTCCTTGTCCTTGTCCTTGTCCTTGTCCTTGTCCTTGTCCTTGTCCTTGTCCTTGTCCTTGTCCTTGTCCTTGTCCTTGTCCTTGTCCTTGTCCTTGTCCTTGTCCTTGTCCTTGTCCTTGTCCTTGTCCTTGTCCTTGTCCTTGTCCTTGTCCTTGTCCTTGTCCTTGTCCTTGTCCTTGTCCTTGTCCTTGTCCTTGTCCTTGTCCTTGTCCTTGTCCTTGTCCTTGTCCTTGTCCTTGTCCTTGTCCTTGTCCTTGTCCTTGTCCTTGTCCTTGTCCTTGTCCTTGTCCTTGTCCTTGTTTTTTAATTTTTTTTTCCTTTTACCTGGTTCGATCCTGGGTCCTCTTCGTCTGCGCGCCTGTCCATTATCCAATGTACTACCGTTGTTTCCCCGTTTTTGTGTCCTTAATGATAATATTTATTCGATATTATCGCCTAGTATGGTGACGTGGCGCCGCCTAGCGACTACAAAAGAAGCTTTGTGTCAGTGATAATATCGTTCGCGTACGGTACATTGGCGTTTGGCACACAGGCTCCACATGTAAGATCGTAGTGATCGAATCGAGGCAAAGGAACCAGAGGAAAAACACAATAAGCATCTTGGTAACTATATATTTGAAAATTACTGAGCAGACCTATTACCAGCCGAAAAAAACCAGCATCGTTGAAGCTGCATTGATAAACAATAAATTTTAATTGAATAGAAGTTGTATTGATGAAAAATAATTGTTGCCGAAATAAAAGCAGGAATGATGACACCAACTTATTCCTGCCTAACTAGAAGTTGGATTGATGAAAAAAATACTGGAACGAGCGAATAATTTACGACGCTTAGAAGATTGTTGTTTTTGCTGTTGTTGCTGTTGCTGTTGTTGTTGTTTCCTCAGTTTAATCGTATAAAATTAGCGCCTTCATTTTCTCGGTTTGGGCGTATAAAATTAGCGCCCTCAAATTCTCTGTTTCGGCGTGAAAAATTAGCGCCCTTAAATTCTCTGTTTCGGCGTGAAAAATTAGCGCCCTCATTTTCTAGGATTCTGCGTGTAAAACTTGCTCTTGCTCCTCGCTTAATTTCATTCACCGCCTTCCTTTCATATAATCTTTCAATTTCATTTTTGATTATTTAAATTTTTGCATTTTTACTTTTTACAATTTTACTTTTGTTTTAATTTTTAACGTTGCTCTTGCTCCTCGCTCTCGCTCCTCCCCTCGGCGAGAGCGGGTGCAAGAGCAACTTGCTCTTGCTCCTCGCTCTCGCTCCTCCCCTCGGCGAGAGCGGGTGCAAGAGCAACTTGCTCTTGCTCCTCGCTCTCGCTCCTCCCCTCGGCGAGAGCGGGTGCAAGAGCAACTTGCTCTTGCTCCTCGCTCTCGCTCCTCCCCTCGGCGAGAGCGGGTGCAAGAGCAACTTGCTCTTGCTCCTCGCTCTCGCTCCTCCCCTCGGCGAGAGCGGGTGCAAGAGCAACTTGCTCTTGCTCCTCGCTCTCGCTCCTCCCCTCGGCGAGAGCGGGTGCAAGAGCAACTTGCTCTTGCTCCTCGCTCTCGCTCCTCCCCTCGGCGAGAGCGGGTGCAAGAGCAACTTGCTCTTGCTCCTCGCTCTCGCTCCTCCCCTCGGCGAGAGCGGGTGCAAGAGCAACTTGCTCTTGCTCCTCGCTCTCGCTCCTCCCCTTGTCCTTGTCCTTGTCCTTGTCCTTGTCCTTGTCCTTGTCCTTGTCCTTGTCCTTGTCCTTGTCCTTGTCCTTGTCCTTGTCCTTGTCCTTGTCCTTGTCCTTGTCCTTGTCCTTGTCCTTGTCCTTGTCCTTGTCCTTGTCCTTGTCCTTGTCCTTGTCCTTGTCCTTGTCCTTGTCCTTGTCCTTGTCCTTGTCCTTGTCCTTGTTTTTTAATTTTTTTTTCCTTTTACCTGGTTCGATCCTGGGTCCTCTTCGTCTGCGCGCCTGTCCATTATCCAATGTACTACCGTTGTTTCCCCGTTTTTGTGTCCTTAATGATAATATTTATTCGATATTATCGCCTAGTATGGTGACGTGGCGCCGCCTAGCGACTACAAAAGAAGCTTTGTGTCAGTGATAATATCGTTCGCGTACGGTACATTGGCGTTTGGCACACAGGCTCCACATGTAAGATCGTAGTGATCGAATCGAGGCAAAGGAACCAGAGGAAAAACACAATAAGCATCTTGGTAACTATATATTTGAAAATTACTGAGCAGACCTATTACCAGCCGAAAAAAACCAGCATCGTTGAAGCTGCATTGATAAACAATAAATTTTAATTGAATAGAAGTTGTATTGATGAAAAATAATTGTTGCCGAAATAAAAGCAGGAATGATGACACCAACTTATTCCTGCCTAACTAGAAGTTGGATTGATGAAAAAAATACTGGAACGAGCGAATAATTTACGACGCTTAGAAGATTGTTGTTTTTGCTGTTGTTGCTGTTGCTGTTGTTGTTGTTTCCTCAGTTTAATCGTATAAAATTAGCGCCTTCATTTTCTCGGTTTGGGCGTATAAAATTAGCGCCCTCAAATTCTCTGTTTCGGCGTGAAAAATTAGCGCCCTTAAATTCTCTGTTTCGGCGTGAAAAATTAGCGCCCTCATTTTCTAGGATTCTGCGTGTAAAACTTGCTCTTGCTCCTCGCTTAATTTCATTCACCGCCTTCCTTTCATATAATCTTTCAATTTCATTTTTGATTATTTAAATTTTTGCATTTTTACTTTTTACAATTTTACTTTTGTTTTAATTTTTAACGTTGCTCTTGCTCCTCGCTCTCGCTCCTCCCCTCGGCGAGAGCGGGTGCAAGAGCAACTTGCTCTTGCTCCTCGCTCTCGCTCCTCCCCTCGGCGAGAGCGGGTGCAAGAGCAACTTGCTCTTGCTCCTCGCTCTCGCTCCTCCCCTCGGCGAGAGCGGGTGCAAGAGCAACTTGCTCTTGCTCCTCGCTCTCGCTCCTCCCCTCGGCGAGAGCGGGTGCAAGAGCAACTTGCTCTTGCTCCTCGCTCTCGCTCCTCCCCTCGGCGAGAGCGGGTGCAAGAGCAACTTGCTCTTGCTCCTCGCTCTCGCTCCTCCCCTCGGCGAGAGCGGGTGCAAGAGCAACTTGCTCTTGCTCCTCGCTCTCGCTCCTCCCCTCGGCGAGAGCGGGTGCAAGAGCAACTTGCTCTTGCTCCTCGCTCTCGCTCCTCCCCTCGGCGAGAGCGGGTGCAAGAGCAACTTGCTCTTGCTCCTCGCTCTCGCTCCTCCCCTCGGCGAGAGCGGGTGCAAGAGCAACTTGCTCTTGCTCCTCGCTCTCGCTCCTCCCCTCGGCGAGAGCGGGTGCAAGAGCAACTTGCTCTTGCTCCTCGCTCTCGCTCCTCCCCTCGGCGAGAGCGGGTGCAAGAGCAACTTGCTCTTGCTCCTCGCTCTCGCTCCTCCCCTCGGCGAGAGCGGGTGCAAGAGCAACTTGCTCTTGCTCCTCGCTCTCGCTCCTCCCCTCGGCGAGAGCGGGTGCAAGAGCAACTTGCTCTTGCTCCTCGCTCTCGCTCCTCCCCTCGGCGAGAGCGGGTGCAAGAGCAACTTGCTCTTGCTCCTCGCTTTCGATCTTGTCCTTGTCCTTGTCCTTGTCCTTGTCCTTGTCCTTGTCCTTGTCCTTGTCCTTGTCCTTGTCCTTGTCCTTGTCCTTGTCCTTGTCCTTGTCCTTGTCCTTGTCCTTGTCCTTGTCCTTGTCCTTGTCCTTGTCCTTGTCCTTGTCCTTGTCCTTGTCCTTGTCCTTGTCCTTGTCCTTGTCCTTGTCCTTGTCCTTGTCCTTGTCCTTGTCCTTGTCCTTGTCCTTGTCCTTGTCCTTGTCCTTGTCCTTGTCCTTGTCCTTGTCCTTGTCCTTGTCCTTGTCCTTGTCCTTGTCCTTGTCCTTGTCCTTGTCCTTGTCCTTGTCCTTGTCCTTGTCCTTGTCCTTGTCCTTGTCCTTGTCCTTGTCCTTGTCCTTGTCCTTGTCCTTGTCCTTGTCCTTGTCCTTGTCCTTGTCCTTGTCCTTGTCCTTGTCCTTGTCCTTGTCCTTGTCCTTGTCCTTGTCCTTGTCCTTGTCCTTGTCCTTGTCCTTGTCCTTGTCCTTGTCCTTGTCCTTGTCCTTGTCCTTGTCCTTGTCCTTGTCCTTGTCCTTGTCCTTGTCCTTGTCCTTGTCCTTGTCCTTGTCCTTGTCCTTGTCCTTGTCCTTGTCCTTGTCCTTGTCCTTGTCCTTGTCCTTGTCCTTGTCCTTGTCCTTGTCCTTGTCCTTGTCCTTGTCCTTGTCCTTGTCCTTGTCCTTGTCCTTGTCCTTGTCCTTGTCCTTGTCCTTGTCCTTGTCCTTGTCCTTGTCCTTGTCCTTGTCCTTGTCCTTGTCCTTGTCCTTGTCCTTGTCCTTGTCCTTGTCCTTGTCCTTGTCCTTGTCCTTGTCCTTGTCCTTGTCCTTGTCCTTGTCCTTGTCCTTGTCCTTGTCCTTGTCCTTGTCCTTGTCCTTGTCCTTGTCCTTGTCCTTGTCCTTGTCCTTGTCCTTGTCCTTGTCCTTGTCCTTGTCCTTGTCCTTGTCCTTGTCCTTGTCCTTGTCCTTGTCCTTGTCCTTGTCCTTGTCCTTGTCCTTGTCCTTGTCCTTGTCCTTGTCCTTGTCCTTGTCCTTGTCCTTGTCCTTGTCCTTGTCCTTGTCCTTGTCCTTGTCCTTGTCCTTGTCCTTGTCCTTGTCCTTGTCCTTGTCCTTGTCCTTGTTTTTTAATTTTTTTTTCCTTTTACCTGGTTCGATCCTGGGTCCTCTTCGTCTGCGCGCCTGTCCATTATCCAATGTACTACCGTTGTTTCCCCGTTTTTGTGTCCTTAATGATAATATTTATTCGATATTATCGCCTAGTATGGTGACGTGGCGCCGCCTAGCGACTACAAAAGAAGCTTTGTGTCAGTGATAATATCGTTCGCGTACGGTACATTGGCGTTTGGCACACAGGCTCCACATGTAAGATCGTAGTGATCGAATCGAGGCAAAGGAACCAGAGGAAAAACACAATAAGCATCTTGGTAACTATATATTTGAAAATTACTGAGCAGACCTATTACCAGCCGAAAAAAACCAGCATCGTTGAAGCTGCATTGATAAACAATAAATTTTAATTGAATAGAAGTTGTATTGATGAAAAATAATTGTTGCCGAAATAAAAGCAGGAATGATGACACCAACTTATTCCTGCCTAACTAGAAGTTGGATTGATGAAAAAAATACTGGAACGAGCGAATAATTTACGACGCTTAGAAGATTGTTGTTTTTGCTGTTGTTGCTGTTGCTGTTGTTGTTGTTTCCTCAGTTTAATCGTATAAAATTAGCGCCTTCATTTTCTCGGTTTGGGCGTATAAAATTAGCGCCCTCAAATTCTCTGTTTCGGCGTGAAAAATTAGCGCCCTTAAATTCTCTGTTTCGGCGTGAAAAATTAGCGCCCTCATTTTCTAGGATTCTGCGTGTAAAACTTGCTCTTGCTCCTCGCTTAATTTCATTCACCGCCTTCCTTTCATATAATCTTTCAATTTCATTTTTGATTATTTAAATTTTTGCATTTTTACTTTTTACAATTTTACTTTTGTTTTAATTTTTAACGTTGCTCTTGCTCCTCGCTCTCGCTCCTCCCCTCGGCGAGAGCGGGTGCAAGAGCAACTTGCTCTTGCTCCTCGCTCTCGCTCCTCCCCTCGGCGAGAGCGGGTGCAAGAGCAACTTGCTCTTGCTCCTCGCTCTCGCTCCTCCCCTCGGCGAGAGCGGGTGCAAGAGCAACTTGCTCTTGCTCCTCGCTCTCGCTCCTCCCCTCGGCGAGAGCGGGTGCAAGAGCAACTTGCTCTTGCTCCTCGCTCTCGCTCTCGCTCTTGTCCTTGTCCTTGTCCTTGTCCTTGTCCTTGTCCTTGTCCTTGTCCTTGTCCTTGTCCTTGTCCTTGTCCTTGTCCTTGTCCTTGTCCTTGTCCTTGTCCTTGTCCTTGTCCTTGTCCTTGTCCTTGTCCTTGTCCTTGTCCTTGTCCTTGTCCTTGTCCTTGTCCTTGTCCTTGTCCTTGTCCTTGTCCTTGTCCTTGTCCTTGTCCTTGTCCTTGTCCTTGTCCTTGTCCTTGTCCTTGTCCTTGTCCTTGTCCTTGTCCTTGTCCTTGTCCTTGTCCTTGTCCTTGTCCTTGTCCTTGTCCTTGTCCTTGTCCTTGTCCTTGTCCTTGTCCTTGTCCTTGTCCTTGTCCTTGTCCTTGTCCTTGTCCTTGTCCTTGTCCTTGTCCTTGTCCTTGTCCTTGTCCTTGTCCTTGTCCTTGTCCTTGTCCTTGTCCTTGTCCTTGTCCTTGTCCTTGTCCTTGTCCTTGTCCTTGTCCTTGTCCTTGTCCTTGTCCTTGTCCTTGTCCTTGTCCTTGTCCTTGTCCTTGTCCTTGTCCTTGTCCTTGTCCTTGTCCTTGTCCTTGTCCTTGTCCTTGTCCTTGTCCTTGTCCTTGTCCTTGTCCTTGTCCTTGTCCTTGTCCTTGTCCTTGTCCTTGTCCTTGTCCTTGTCCTTGTCCTTGTCCTTGTCCTTGTCCTTGTCCTTGTCCTTGTCCTTGTCCTTGTCCTTGTCCTTGTCCTTGTCCTTGTCCTTGTCCTTGTCCTTGTCCTTGTCCTTGTCCTTGTCCTTGTCCTTGTCCTTGTCCTTGTCCTTGTCCTTGTCCTTGTCCTTGTTTTTTAATTTTTTTTTCCTTTTACCTGGTTCGATCCTGGGTCCTCTTCGTCTGCGCGCCTGTCCATTATCCAATGTACTACCGTTGTTTCCCCGTTTTTGTGTCCTTAATGATAATATTTATTCGATATTATCGCCTAGTATGGTGACGTGGCGCCGCCTAGCGACTACAAAAGAAGCTTTGTGTCAGTGATAATATCGTTCGCGTACGGTACATTGGCGTTTGGCACACAGGCTCCACATGTAAGATCGTAGTGATCGAATCGAGGCAAAGGAACCAGAGGAAAAACACAATAAGCATCTTGGTAACTATATATTTGAAAATTACTGAGCAGACCTATTACCAGCCGAAAAAAACCAGCATCGTTGAAGCTGCATTGATAAACAATAAATTTTAATTGAATAGAAGTTGTATTGATGAAAAATAATTGTTGCCGAAATAAAAGCAGGAATGATGACACCAACTTATTCCTGCCTAACTAGAAGTTGGATTGATGAAAAAAATACTGGAACGAGCGAATAATTTACGACGCTTAGAAGATTGTTGTTTTTGCTGTTGTTGCTGTTGCTGTTGTTGTTGTTTCCTCAGTTTAATCGTATAAAATTAGCGCCTTCATTTTCTCGGTTTGGGCGTATAAAATTAGCGCCCTCAAATTCTCTGTTTCGGCGTGAAAAATTAGCGCCCTTAAATTCTCTGTTTCGGCGTGAAAAATTAGCGCCCTCATTTTCTAGGATTCTGCGTGTAAAACTTGCTCTTGCTCCTCGCTTAATTTCATTCACCGCCTTCCTTTCATATAATCTTTCAATTTCATTTTTGATTATTTAAATTTTTGCATTTTTACTTTTTACAATTTTACTTTTGTTTTAATTTTTAACGTTGCTCTTGCTCCTCGCTCTCGCTCCTCCCCTCGGCGAGAGCGGGTGCAAGAGCAACTTGCTCTTGCTCCTCGCTCTCGCTCCTCCCCTCGGCGAGAGCGGGTGCAAGAGCAACTTGCTCTTGCTCCTCGCTCTCGCTCCTCCCCTCGGCGAGAGCGGGTGCAAGAGCAACTTGCTCTTGCTCCTCGCTCTCGCTCCTCCCCTCGGCGAGAGCGGGTGCAAGAGCAACTTGCTCTTGCTCCTCGCTCTCGCTCCTCCCCTCGGCGAGAGCGGGTGCAAGAGCAACTTGCTCTTGCTCCTCGCTCTCGCTCCTCCCCTCGGCGAGAGCGGGTGCAAGAGCAACTTGCTCTTGCTCCTCGCTCTCGCTCCTCCCCTCGGCGAGAGCGGGTGCAAGAGCAACTTGCTCTTGCTCCTCGCTCTCGCTCCTCCCCTCGGCGAGAGCGGGTGCAAGAGCAACTTGCTCTTGCTCCTCGCTCTCGCTCTTCCCCTTGTCCTTGTCCTTGTCCTTGTCCTTGTCCTTGTCCTTGTCCTTGTCCTTGTCCTTGTCCTTGTCCTTGTCCTTGTCCTTGTCCTTGTCCTTGTCCTTGTCCTTGTCCTTGTCCTTGTCCTTGTCCTTGTCCTTGTCCTTGTCCTTGTCCTTGTCCTTGTCCTTGTCCTTGTCCTTGTCCTTGTCCTTGTCCTTGTCCTTGTTTTTTAATTTTTTTTTCCTTTTACCTGGTTCGATCCTGGGTCCTCTTCGTCTGCGCGCCTGTCCATTATCCAATGTACTACCGTTGTTTCCCCGTTTTTGTGTCCTTAATGATAATATTTATTCGATATTATCGCCTAGTATGGTGACGTGGCGCCGCCTAGCGACTACAAAAGAAGCTTTGTGTCAGTGATAATATCGTTCGCGTACGGTACATTGGCGTTTGGCACACAGGCTCCACATGTAAGATCGTAGTGATCGAATCGAGGCAAAGGAACCAGAGGAAAAACACAATAAGCATCTTGGTAACTATATATTTGAAAATTACTGAGCAGACCTATTACCAGCCGAAAAAAACCAGCATCGTTGAAGCTGCATTGATAAACAATAAATTTTAATTGAATAGAAGTTGTATTGATGAAAAATAATTGTTGCCGAAATAAAAGCAGGAATGATGACACCAACTTATTCCTGCCTAACTAGAAGTTGGATTGATGAAAAAAATACTGGAACGAGCGAATAATTTACGACGCTTAGAAGATTGTTGTTTTTGCTGTTGTTGCTGTTGCTGTTGTTGTTGTTTCCTCAGTTTAATCGTATAAAATTAGCGCCTTCATTTTCTCGGTTTGGGCGTATAAAATTAGCGCCCTCAAATTCTCTGTTTCGGCGTGAAAAATTAGCGCCCTTAAATTCTCTGTTTCGGCGTGAAAAATTAGCGCCCTCATTTTCTAGGATTCTGCGTGTAAAACTTGCTCTTGCTCCTCGCTTAATTTCATTCACCGCCTTCCTTTCATATAATCTTTCAATTTCATTTTTGATTATTTAAATTTTTGCATTTTTACTTTTTACAATTTTACTTTTGTTTTAATTTTTAACGTTGCTCTTGCTCCTCGCTCTCGCTCCTCCCCTCGGCGAGAGCGGGTGCAAGAGCAACTTGCTCTTGCTCCTCGCTCTCGCTCCTCCCCTCGGCGAGAGCGGGTGCAAGAGCAACTTGCTCTTGCTCCTCGCTCTCGCTCCTCCCCTCGGCGAGAGCGGGTGCAAGAGCAACTTGCTCTTGCTCCTCGCTCTCGCTCCTCCCCTCGGCGAGAGCGGGTGCAAGAGCAACTTGCTCTTGCTCCTCGCTCTCGCTCCTCCCCTCGGCGAGAGCGGGTGCAAGAGCAACTTGCTCTTGCTCCTCGCTCTCGCTCCTCCCCTCGGCGAGAGCGGGTGCAAGAGCAACTTGCTCTTGCTCCTCGCTCTCGCTCCTCCCCTCGGCGAGAGCGGGTGCAAGAGCAACTTGCTCTTGCTCCTCGCTCTCGCTCCTCCCCTCGGCGAGAGCGGGTGCAAGAGCAACTTGCTCTTGCTCCTCGCTCTCGCTCCTCCCCTTGTCCTTGTCCTTGTCCTTGTCCTTGTCCTTGTCCTTGTCCTTGTCCTTGTCCTTGTCCTTGTCCTTGTTCTTGTCCTTGTCCTTGTCCTTGTCCTTGTCCTTGTCCTTGTCCTTGTCCTTGTCCTTGTCCTTGTCCTTGTCCTTGTCCTTGTCCTTGTCCTTGTCCTTGTCCTTGTCCTTGTCCTTGTCCTTGTCCTTGTCCTTGTCCTTGTCCTTGTCCTTGTCCTTGTCCTTGTCCTTGTCCTTGTCCTTGTCCTTGTCCTTGTCCTTGTCCTTGTCCTTGTCCTTGTCCTTGTCCTTGTCCTTGTCCTTGTCCTTGTCCTTGTCCTTGTCCTTGTCCTTGTCCTTGTCCTTGTCCTTGTCCTTGTCCTTGTCCTTGTCCTTGTCCTTGTCCTTGTCCTTGTCCTTGTCCTTGTCCTTGTCCTTGTCCTTGTCCTTGTCCTTGTCCTTGTCCTTGTCCTTGTCCTTGTCCTTGTCCTTGTCCTTGTCCTTGTCCTTGTCCTTGTCCTTGTCCTTGTCCTTGTCCTTGTCCTTGTCCTTGTCCTTGTCCTTGTCCTTGTCCTTGTCCTTGTCCTTGTCCTTGTCCTTCTCCTTGTCCTTGTCCTTGTCCTTGTCCTTGTCCTTGTCCTTGTCCTTGTCCTTGTCCTTGTCCTTGTCCTTGTCCTTGTCCTTGTCCTTGTCCTTGTCCTTGTCCTTGTCCTTGTCCTTGTCCTTGTCCTTGTCCTTGTCCTTGTCCTTGTCCTTGTCCTTGTCCTTGTCCTTGTCCTTGTCCTTGTCCTTGTCCTTGTCCTTGTCCTTGTCCTTGTCCTTGTCCTTGTCCTTGTCCTTGTCCTTGTCCTTGTCCTTGTCCTTGTCCTTGTCCTTGTCCTTGTCCTTGTCCTTGTCCTTGTCCTTGTCCTTGTCCTTGTCCTTGTCCTTGTCCTTGTCCTTGTCCTTGTCCTTGTCCTTGTCCTTGTCCTTGTCCTTGTCCTTGTCCTTGTCCTTGTCCTTGTCCTTGTCCTTGTCCTTGTCCTTGTCCTTGTCCTTGTCCTTGTCCTTGTCCTTGTCCTTGTCCTTGTCCTTGTCCTTGTCCTTGTCCTTGTCCTTGTCCTTGTCCTTGTCCTTGTCCTTGTCCTTGTCCTTGTCCTTGTCCTTGTCCTTGTCCTTGTCCTTGTCCTTGTCCTTGTCCTTGTCCTTGTCCTTGTCCTTGTCCTTGTCCTTGTCCTTGTCCTTGTCCTTGTCCTTGTTTTTTAATTTTTTTTTCCTTTTACCTGGTTCGATCCTGGGTCCTCTTCGTCTGCGCGCCTGTCCATTATCCAATGTACTACCGTTGTTTCCCCGTTTTTGTGTCCTTAATGATAATATTTATTCGATATTATCGCCTAGTATGGTGACGTGGCGCCGCCTAGCGACTACAAAAGAAGCTTTGTGTCAGTGATAATATCGTTCGCGTACG
This sequence comes from Lumbricus rubellus, assembly GCA_945859605.1. NCBI lineage: Eukaryota > Metazoa > Annelida > Clitellata > Crassiclitellata > Lumbricidae > Lumbricus > Lumbricus rubellus. The sequence goes on along the minus strand of CAMAOG010000143.1, from coordinate 17,711 downwards.
GTACATTGGCGTTTGGCACACAGGCTCCACATGTAAGATCGTAGTGATCGAATCGAGGCAAAGGAACCAGAGGAAAAACACAATAAGCATCTTGGTAACTATATATTTGAAAATTACTGAGCAGACCTATTACCAGCCGAAAAAAACCAGCATCGTTGAAGCTGCATTGATAAACAATAAATTTTAATTGAATAGAAGTTGTATTGATGAAAAATAATTGTTGCCGAAATAAAAGCAGGAATGATGACACCAACTTATTCCTGCCTAACTAGAAGTTGGATTGATGAAAAAAATACTGGAACGAGCGAATAATTTACGACGCTTAGAAGATTGTTGTTTTTGCTGTTGTTGCTGTTGCTGTTGTTGTTGTTTCCTCAGTTTAATCGTATAAAATTAGCGCCTTCATTTTCTCGGTTTGGGCGTATAAAATTAGCGCCCTCAAATTCTCTGTTTCGGCGTGAAAAATTAGCGCCCTTAAATTCTCTGTTTCGGCGTGAAAAATTAGCGCCCTCATTTTCTAGGATTCTGCGTGTAAAACTTGCTCTTGCTCCTCGCTTAATTTCATTCACCGCCTTCCTTTCATATAATCTTTCAATTTCATTTTTGATTATTTAAATTTTTGCATTTTTACTTTTTACAATTTTACTTTTGTTTTAATTTTTAACGTTGCTCTTGCTCCTCGCTCTCGCTCCTCCCCTCGGCGAGAGCGGGTGCAAGAGCAACTTGCTCTTGCTCCTCGCTCTCGCTCCTCCCCTCGGCGAGAGCGGGTGCAAGAGCAACTTGCTCTTGCTCCTCGCTCTCGCTCCTCCCCTCGGCGAGAGCGGGTGCAAGAGCAACTTGCTCTTGCTCCTCGCTCTCGCTCCTCCCCTCGGCGAGAGCGGGTGCAAGAGCAACTTGCTCTTGCTCCTCGCTCTCGCTCCTCCCCTCGGCGAGAGCGGGTGCAAGAGCAACTTGCTCTTGCTCCTCGCTCTCGCTCCTCCCCTCGGCGAGAGCGGGTGCAAGAGCAACTTGCTCTTGCTCCTCGCTCTCGCTCCTCCCCTCGGCGAGAGCGGGTGCAAGAGCAACTTGCTCTTGCTCCTCGCTCTCGCTCCTCCCCTCGGCGAGAGCGGGTGCAAGAGCAACTTGCTCTTGCTCCTCGCTCTCGCTCCTCCCCTCGGCGAGAGCGGGTGCAAGAGCAACTTGCTCTTGCTCCTCGCTCTCGCTCCTCCCCTCGGCGAGAGCGGGTGCAAGAGCAACTTGCTCTTGCTCCTCGCTCTCGCTCCTCCCCTCGGCGAGAGCGGGTGCAAGAGCAACTTGCTCTTGCTCCTCGCTCTCGATCTTGTCCTTGTCCTTGTCCTTGTCCTTGTCCTTGTCCTTGTCCTTGTCCTTGTCCTTGTCCTTGTCCTTGTCCTTGTCCTTGTCCTTGTCCTTGTCCTTGTCCTTGTCCTTGTCCTTGTCCTTGTCCTTGTCCTTGTCCTTGTCCTTGTCCTTGTCCTTGTCCTTGTCCTTGTCCTTGTCCTTGTCCTTGTCCTTGTCCTTGTCCTTGTCCTTGTCCTTGTCCTTGTCCTTGTCCTTGTCCTTGTCCTTGTCCTTGTCCTTGTCCTTGTCCTTGTCCTTGTCCTTGTCCTTGTCCTTGTCCTTGTCCTTGTCCTTGTCCTTGTCCTTGTCCTTGTCCTTGTCCTTGTCCTTGTCCTTGTCCTTGTCCTTGTCCTTGTCCTTGTCCTTGTCCTTGTCCTTGTCCTTGTCCTTGTCCTTGTCCTTGTCCTTGTCCTTGTCCTTGTCCTTGTCCTTGTCCTTGTCCTTGTCCTTGTCCTTGTCCTTGTCCTTGTCCTTGTCCTTGTCCTTGTCCTTGTCCTTGTCCTTGTCCTTGTCCTTGTCCTTGTCCTTGTCCTTGTCCTTGTCCTTGTCCTTGTCCTTGTCCTTGTCCTTGTCCTTGTCCTTGTCCTTGTCCTTGTCCTTGTCCTTGTCCTTGTCCTTGTCCTTGTCCTTGTCCTTGTCCTTGTCCTTGTCCTTGTCCTTGTCCTTGTCCTTGTCCTTGTCCTTGTCCTTGTCCTTGTCCTTGTCCTTGTCCTTGTCCTTGTCCTTGTCCTTGTCCTTGTCCTTGTCCTTGTCCTTGTCCTTGTCCTTGTCCTTGTCCTTGTCCTTGTCCTTGTCCTTGTCCTTGTCCTTGTCCTTGTCCTTGTCCTTGTCCTTGTCCTTGTCCTTGTCCTTGTCCTTGTCCTTGTCCTTGTCCTTGTCCTTGTCCTTGTCCTTGTCCTTGTCCTTGTCCTTGTCCTTGTCCTTGTCCTTGTCCTTGTCCTTGTCCTTGTCCTTGTCCTTGTCCTTGTCCTTGTCCTTGTCCTTGTCCTTGTCCTTGTCCTTGTCCTTGTCCTTGTCCTTGTCCTTGTCCTTGTCCTTGTCCTTGTCCTTGTCCTTGTCCTTGTCCTTGTCCTTGTCCTTGTCCTTGTCCTTGTCCTTGTCCTTGTCCTTGTCCTTGTCCTTGTCCTTGTCCTTGTCCTTGTCCTTGTCCTTGTCCTTGTCCTTGTCCTTGTCCTTGTCCTTGTCCTTGTCCTTGTCCTTGTCCTTGTCCTTGTCCTTGTCCTTGTCCTTGTCCTTGTCCTTGTCCTTGTCCTTGTCCTTGTCCTTGTCCTTGTCCTTGTCCTTGTCCTTGTCCTTGTCCTTGTCCTTGTCCTTGTCCTTGTCCTTGTCCTTGTCCTTGTCCTTGTCCTTGTCCTTGTCCTTGTCCTTGTTTTTTTATTTTTTTTTCCTTTTTCCTGGTTCGATCCTGGGTCCTCTTCGTCTCCGCGCCTGTCCATTATCCAATGTACTACCGTTGTTTCCCCGTTTTTGTGTCCTTAATGATAATATTTATTCGATATTATCGCCTAGTATGGTGACGTGGCGCCGCCTAGCGACTACAAAAGAAGCTTTGTGTCAGTGATAATATCGTTCGCGTACGGTACATTGGCGTTTGGCACACAGGCTCCACATGTAAGATAGTAGTGATCGAATCGAGGCAAAGGAACCAGAGGAAAAACACAATAAGCATCTTGGTAACTATATATTTGAAAATTACTGAGCAGACCTATTACCAGCCGAAAAAAACCAGCATCGTTGAAGCTGCATTGATAAACAATAAATTTTAATTGAATAGAAGTTGTATTGATGAAAAATAATTGTTGCCGAAATAAAGGCAGGAATAATGACACCAACTTATTCCTGCCTAACTAGAAGTTGGATTGATGAAAAAAATACTGGAACGAGCGAATAATTTACGACGCTTAGAAGATTGTTGTTTTTGCTGTTGTTGCTGTTGCTGTTGTTGTTGTTTCCTCAGTTTAATCGTATAAAATTAGCGCCTTCATTTTCTCGGTTTGGGCGTATAAAATTAGCGCCCTCAAATTCTCTGTTTCGGCGTGAAAAATTAGCGCCCTTAAATTCTCTGTTTCGGCGTGAAAAATTAGCGCCCTCATTTTCTAGGATTCTGCGTGTAAAACTTGCTCTTGCTCCTCGCTTAATTTCATTCACCGCCTTCCTTTCATATAATCTTTCAATTTCATTTTTGATTATTTAAATTTTTGCATTTTTACTTTTTACAATTTTACTTTTGTTTTAATTTTTAACGTTGCTCTTGCTCCTCGCTCTCGCTCCTCCCCTCGGCGAGAGCGGGTGCAAGAGCAACTTGCTCTTGCTCCTCGCTCTCGCTCCTCCCCTCGGCGAGAGCGGGTGCAAGAGCAACTTGCTCTTGCTCCTCGCTCTCGCTCCTCCCCTCGGCGAGAGCGGGTGCAAGAGCAACTTGCTCTTGCTCCTCGCTCTCGCTCCTCCCCTCGGCGAGAGCGGGTGCAAGAGCAACTTGCTCTTGCTCCTCGCTCTCGCTCCTCCCCTCGGCGAGAGCGGGTGCAAGAGCAACTTGCTCTTGCTCCTCGCTCTCGCTCCTCCCCTCGGCGAGAGCGGGTGCAAGAGCAACTTGCTCTTGCTCCTCGCTCTCGCTCCTCCCCTCGGCGAGAGCGGGTGCAAGAGCAACTTGCTCTTGCTCCTCGCTCTCGCTCCTCCCCTCGGCGAGAGCGGGTGCAAGAGCAACTTGCTCTTGCTCCTCGCTCTCGCTCCTCCCCTTGTCCTTGTCCTTGTTCTTGTCCTTGTCCTTGTCCTTGTCCTTGTCCTTGTCCTTGTCCTTGTCCTTGTCCTTGTCCTTGTCCTTGTCCTTGTCCTTGTCCTTGTCCTTGTCCTTGTCCTTGTCCTTGTCCTTGTCCTTGTCCTTGTCCTTGTCCTTGTCCTTGTCCTTGTCCTTGTCCTTGTCCTTGTCCTTGTCCTTGTCCTTGTCCTTGTCCTTGTCCTTGTCCTTGTCCTTGTCCTTGTCCTTGTCCTTGTCCTTGTCCTTGTCCTTGTCCTTGTCCTTGTCCTTGTCCTTGTCCTTGTCCTTGTCCTTGTCCTTGTCCTTGTCCTTGTCCTTGTCCTTGTCCTTGTCCTTGTCCTTGTCCTTGTCCTTGTCCTTGTCCTTGTCCTTGTCCTTGTCCTTGTCCTTGTCCTTGTCCTTGTCCTTGTCCTTGTCCTTGTCCTTGTCCTTGTCCTTGTCCTTGTCCTTGTCCTTGTCCTTGTCCTTGTCCTTGTCCTTGTCCTTGTCCTTGTCCTTGTCCTTGTCCTTGTCCTTGTCCTTGTCCTTGTCCTTGTCCTTGTCCTTGTCCTTGTCCTTGTCCTTGTCCTTGTCCTTGTCCTTGTCCTTGTCCTTGTCCTTGTCCTTGTCCTTGTCCTTGTCCTTGTCCTTGTCCTTGTCCTTGTCCTTGTCCTTGTCCTTGTCCTTGTCCTTGTCCTTGTCCTTGTCCTTGTCCTTGTCCTTGTCCTTGTCCTTGTCCTTGTCCTTGTCCTTGTCCTTGTCCTTGTCCTTGTCCTTGTCCTTGTCCTTGTCCTTGTCCTTGTCCTTGTCCTTGTCCTTGTCCTTGTCCTTGTCCTTGTCCTTGTCCTTGTCCTTGTCCTTGTCCTTGTCCTTGTCCTTGTCCTTGTCCTTGTCCTTGTCCTTGTCCTTGTCCTTGTCCTTGTCCTTGTCCTTGTCCTTGTCCTTGTTTTTTAATTTTTTTTTCCTTTTACCTGGTTCGATCCTGGGTCCTCTTCGTCTGCGCGCCTGTCCATTATCCAATGTACTACCGTTGTTTCCCCGTTTTTGTGTCCTTAATGATAATATTTATTCGATATTATCGCCTAGTATGGTGACGTGGCGCCGCCTAGCGACTACAAAAGAAGCTTTGTGTCAGTGATAATATCGTTCGCGTACGGTACATTGGCGTTTGGCACACAGGCTCCACATGTAAGATCGTAGTGATCGAATCGAGGCAAAGGAACCAGAGGAAAAACACAATAAGCATCTTGGTAACTATATATTTGAAAATTACTGAGCAGACCTATTACCAGCCGAAAAAAACCAGCATCGTTGAAGCTGCATTGATAAACAATAAATTTTAATTGAATAGAAGTTGTATTGATGAAAAATAATTGTTGCCGAAATAAAAGCAGGAATGATGACACCAACTTATTCCTGCCTAACTAGAAGTTGGATTGATGAAAAAAATACTGGAACGAGCGAATAATTTACGACGCTTAGAAGATTGTTGTTTTTGCTGTTGTTGCTGTTGCTGTTGTTGTTGTTTCCTCAGTTTAATCGTATAAAATTAGCGCCTTCATTTTCTCGGTTTGGGCGTATAAAATTAGCGCCCTCAAATTCTCTGTTTCGGCGTGAAAAATTAGCGCCCTTAAATTCTCTGTTTCGGCGTGAAAAATTAGCGCCCTCATTTTCTAGGATTCTGCGTGTAAAACTTGCTCTTGCTCCTCGCTTAATTTCATTCACCGCCTTCCTTTCATATAATCTTTCAATTTCATTTTTGATTATTTAAATTTTTGCATTTTTACTTTTTACAATTTTACTTTTGTTTTAATTTTTAACGTTGCTCTTGCTCCTCGCTCTCGCTCCTCCCCTCGGCGAGAGCGGGTGCAAGAGCAACTTGCTCTTGCTCCTCGCTCTCGCTCCTCCCCTCGGCGAGAGCGGGTGCAAGAGCAACTTGCTCTTGCTCCTCGCTCTCGCTCCTCCCCTCGGCGAGAGCGGGTGCAAGAGCAACTTGCTCTTGCTCCTCGCTCTCGCTCCTCCCCTCGGCGAGAGCGGGTGCAAGAGCAACTTGCTCTTGCTCCTCGCTCTCGCTCCTCCCCTCGGCGAGAGCGGGTGCAAGAGCAACTTGCTCTTGCTCCTCGCTCTCGCTCCTCCCCTCGGCGAGAGCGGGTGCAAGAGCAACTTGCTCTTGCTCCTCGCTCTCGCTCCTCCCCTCGGCGAGAGCGGGTGCAAGAGCAACTTGCTCTTGCTCCTCGCTCTCGCTCCTCCCCTCGGCGAGAGCGGGTGCAAGAGCAACTTGCTCTTGCTCCTCGCTCTCGCTCCTCCCCTCGGCGAGAGCGGGTGCAAGAGCAACTTGCTCTTGCTCCTCGCTCTCGCTCCTCCCCTCGGCGAGAGCGGGTGCAAGAGCAACTTGCTCTTGCTCCTCGCTCTCGCTCCTCCCCTCGGCGAGAGCGGGTGCAAGAGCAACTTGCTCTTGCTCCTCGCTCTCGCTCCTCCCCTCGGCGAGAGCGGGTGCAAGAGCAACTTGCTCTTGCTCCTCGCTCTCGCTCCTCCCCTCGGCGAGAGCGGGTGCAAGAGCAACTTGCTCTTGCTCCTCGCTCTCGCTCTTGTCCTTGTCCTTGTCCTTGTCCTTGTCCTTGTCCTTGTCCTTGTCCTTGTCCTTGTCCTTGTCCTTGTCCTTGTCCTTGTCCTTGTCCTTGTCCTTGTCCTTGTCCTTGTCCTTGTCCTTGTCCTTGTCCTTGTCCTTGTCCTTGTCCTTGTCCTTGTCCTTGTCCTTGTCCTTGTCCTTGTCCTTGTCCTTGTCCTTGTCCTTGTCCTTGTCCTTGTCCTTGTCCTTGTCCTTGTCCTTGTCCTTGTCCTTGTCCTTGTCCTTGTCCTTGTCCTTGTCCTTGTCCTTGTCCTTGTCCTTGTCCTTGTCCTTGTCCTTGTCCTTGTCCTTGTCCTTGTCCTTGTCCTTGTCCTTGTCCTTGTCCTTGTCCTTGTCCTTGTCCTTGTCCTTGTCCTTGTCCTTGTCCTTGTCCTTGTCCTTGTCCTTGTCCTTGTCCTTGTCCTTGTCCTTGTCCTTGTCCTTGTCCTTGTCCTTGTCCTTGTCCTTGTCCTTGTCCTTGTCCTTGTCCTTGTCCTTGTCCTTGTCCTTGTCCTTGTCCTTGTCCTTGTCCTTGTCCTTGTCCTTGTCCTTGTCCTTGTCCTTGTCCTTGTCCTTGTCCTTGTCCTTGTCCTTGTCCTTGTCCTTGTCCTTGTCCTTGTCCTTGTCCTTGTCCTTGTCCTTGTCCTTGTCCTTGTCCTTGTCCTTGTCCTTGTCCTTGTCCTTGTCCTTGTCCTTGTCCTTGTCCTTGTCCTTGTCCTTGTCCTTGTCCTTGTCCTTGTCCTTGTCCTTGTCCTTGTCCTTGTCCTTGTCCTTGTCCTTGTCCTTGTCCTTGTCCTTGTCCTTGTCCTTGTCCTTGTCCTTGTCCTTGTCCTTGTCCTTGTCCTTGTCCTTGTCCTTGTCCTTGTCCTTGTCCTTGTCCTTGTCCTTGTCCTTGTCCTTGTCCTTGTCCTTGTCCTTGTCCTTGTCCTTGTCCTTGTCCTTGTCCTTGTCCTTGTCCTTGTCCTTGTCCTTGTCCTTGTCCTTGTCCTTGTCCTTGTCCTTGTCCTTGTCCTTGTCCTTGTCCTTGTCCTTGTCCTTGTCCTTGTCCTTGTCCTTGTCCTTGTCCTTGTCCTTGTCCTTGTCCTTGTCCTTGTCCTTGTCCTTGTCCTTGTCCTTGTCCTTGTCCTTGTCCTTGTCCTTGTCCTTGTCCTTGTTTTTTATTTTTTTTTTCCTTTTACCTGGTTCGATCCTGGGTCCTCTTCGTCTGCGCGCCTGTCCATTATCCAATGTACTACCGTTGTTTCCCCGTTTTTGTGTCCTTAATGATAATATTTATTCGATATTATCGCCTAGTATGGTGACGTGGCGCCGCCTAGCGACTACAAAAGAAGCTTTGTGTCAGTGATAATATCGTTCGCGTACGGTACATTGGCGTTTGGCACACAGGCTCCACATGTAAGATCGTAGTGATCGAATCGAGGCAAAGGAACCAGAGGAAAAACACAATAAGCATCTTGGTAACTATATATTTGAAAATTACTGAGCAGACCTATTACCAGCCGAAAAAAACCAGCATCGTTGAAGCTGCATTGATAAACAATAAATTTTAATTGAATAGAAGTTGTATTGATGAAAAATAATTGTTGCCGAAATAAAAGCAGGAATGATGACACCAACTTATTCCTGCCTAACTAGAAGTTGGATTGATGAAAAAAATACTGGAACGAGCGAATAATTTACGACGCTTAGAAGATTGTTGTTTTTGCTGTTGTTGCTGTTGCTGTTGTTGTTGTTTCCTCAGTTTAATCGTATAAAATTAGCGCCTTCATTTTCTCGGTTTGGGCGTATAAAATTAGCGCCCTCAAATTCTCTGTTTCGGCGTGAAAAATTAGCGCCCTTAAATTCTCTGTTTCGGCGTGAAAAATTAGCGCCCTCATTTTCTAGGATTCTGCGTGTAAAACTTGCTCTTGCTCCTCGCTTAATTTCATTCACCGCCTTCCTTTCATATAATCTTTCAATTTCATTTTTGATTATTTAAATTTTTGCATTTTTACTTTTTACAATTTTACTTTTGTTTTAATTTTTAACGTTGCTCTTGCTCCTCGCTCTCGCTCCTCCCCTCGGCGAGAGCGGGTGCAAGAGCAACTTGCTCTTGCTCCTCGCTCTCGCTCCTCCCCTCGGCGAGAGCGGGTGCAAGAGCAACTTGCTCTTGCTCCTCGCTCTCGCTCCTCCCCTCGGCGAGAGCGGGTGCAAGAGCAACTTGCTCTTGCTCCTCGCTCTCGCTCCTCCCCTCGGCGAGAGCGGGTGCAAGAGCAACTTGCTCTTGCTCCTCGCTCTCGCTCCTCCCCTCGGCGAGAGCGGGTGCAAGAGCAACTTGCTCTTGCTCCTCGCTCTCGCTCCTCCCCTCGGCGAGAGCGGGTGCAAGAGCAACTTGCTCTTGCTCCTCGCTCTCGCTCCTCCCCTCGGCGAGAGCGGGTGCAAGAGCAACTTGCTCTTGCTCCTCGCTCTCGCTCCTCCCCTCGGCGAGAGCGGGTGCAAGAGCAACTTGCTCTTGCTCCTCGCTCTCGCTCCTCCCCTCGGCGAGAGCGGGTGCAAGAGCAACTTGCTCTTGCTCCTCGCTCTCGCTCCTCCCCTCGGCGAGAGCGGGTGCAAGAGCAACTTGCTCTTGCTCCTCGCTCTCGCTCCTCCCCTCGGCGAGAGCGGGTGCAAGAGCAACTTGCTCTTGCTCCTCGCTCTCGCTCCTCCCCTCGGCGAGAGCGGGTGCAAGAGCAACTTGCTCTTGCTCCTCGCTCTCGCTCCTCCCCTCGGCGAGAGCGGGTGCAAGAGCAACTTGCTCTTGCTCCTCGCTCTCGCTCCTCCCCTCGGCGAGAGCGGGTGCAAGAGCAACTTGCTCTTGCTCCTCGCTCTCGCTCCTCCCCTCGGCGAGAGCGGGTGCAAGAGCAACTTGCTCTTGCTCCTCGCTCTCGCTCCTCCCCTCGGCGAGAGCGGGTGCAAGAGCAACTTGCTCTTGCTCCTCGCTCTCGCTCCTCCCCTCGGCGAGAGCGGGTGCAAGAGCAACTTGCTCTTGCTCCTCGCTCTCGCTCCTCCCCTTGTCCTTGTTCTTGTCCTTGTCCTTGTCCTTGTCCTTGTCCTTGTCCTTGTCCTTGTCCTTGTCCTTGTCCTTGTCCTTGTCCTTGTCCTTGTCCTTGTCCTTGTCCTTGTCCTTGTCCTTGTCCTTGTCCTTGTCCTTGTCCTTGTCCTTGTCCTTGTCCTTGTCCTTGTCCTTGTCCTTGTCCTTGTCCTTGTCCTTGTCCTTGTCCTTGTCCTTGTCCTTGTCCTTGTCCTTGTCCTTGTCCTTGTCCTTGTCCTTGTCCTTGTCCTTGTCCTTGTCCTTGTCCTTGTCCTTGTCCTTGTCCTTGTCCTTGTCCTTGTCCTTGTCCTTGTCCTTGTCCTTGTCCTTGTCCTTGTCCTTGTCCTTGTCCTTGTCCTTGTCCTTGTCCTTGTCCTTGTCCTTGTCCTTGTCCTTGTCCTTGTCCTTGTCCTTGTCCTTGTCCTTGTCCTTGTCCTTGTCCTTGTCCTTGTCCTTGTCCTTGTCCTTGTCCTTGTCCTTGTCCTTGTCCTTGTCCTTGTCCTTGTCCTTGTCCTTGTCCTTGTCCTTGTCCTTGTCCTTGTCCTTGTCCTTGTCCTTGTCCTTGTCCTTGTCCTTGTCCTTGTCCTTGTCCTTGTCCTTGTCCTTGTCCTTGTCCTTGTCCTTGTCCTTGTCCTTGTCCTTGTCCTTGTCCTTGTCCTTGTCCTTGTCCTTGTCCTTGTCCTTGTCCTTGTCCTTGTCCTTGTCCTTGTCCTTGTCCTTGTCCTTGTCCTTGTCCTTGTCCTTGTCCTTGTCCTTGTCCTTGTCATTGTCCTTGTCCTTGTCCTTGTCCTTGTCCTTGTCCTTGTCCTTGTCCTTGTCCTTGTCCTTGTCCTTGTCCTTGTCCTTGTCCTTGTCCTTGTCCTTGTCCTTGTCCTTGTCCTTGTTTTTTAATTTTTTTTTCCTTTTACCTGGTTCGATCCTGGGTCCTCTTCGTCTGCGCGCCTGTCCATTATCCAATGTACTACCGTTGTTTCCCCGTTTTTGTGTCCTTAATGATAATATTTATTCGATATTATCGCCTAGTATGGTGACGTGGCGCCGCCTAGCGACTACAAAAGAAGCTTTGTGTCAGTGATAATATCGTTCGCGTACGGTACATTGGCGTTTGGCACACAGGCTCCACATGTAAGATCGTAGTGATCGAATCGAGGCAAAGGAACCAGAGGAAAAACACAATAAGCATCTTGGTAACTATATATTTGAAAATTACTGAGCAGACCTATTACCAGCCGAAAAAAACCAGCATCGTTGAAGCTGCATTGATAAACAATAAATTTTAATTGAATAGAAGTTGTATTGATGAAAAATAATTGTTGCCGAAATAAAAGCAGGAATGATGACACCAACTTATTCCTGCCTAACTAGAAGTTGGATTGATGAAAAAAATACTGGAACGAGCGAATAATTTACGACGCTTAGAAGATTGTTGTTTTTGCTGTTGTTGCTGTTGCTGTTGTTGTTGTTTCCTCAGTTTAATCGTATAAAATTAGCGCCTTCATTTTCTCGGTTTGGGCGTATAAAATTAGCGCCCTCAAATTCTCTGTTTCGGCGTGAAAAATTAGCGCCCTTAAATTCTCTGTTTCGGCGTGAAAAATTAGCGCCCTCATTTTCTAGGATTCTGCGTGTAAAACTTGCTCTTGCTCCTCGCTTAATTTCATTCACCGCCTTCCTTTCATATAATCTTTCAATTTCATTTTTGATTATTTAAATTTTTGCATTTTTACTTTTTACAATTTTACTTTTGTTTTAATTTTTAACGTTGCTCTTGCTCCTCGTCTTGCTCCTCGCTCTCGCTCCTCCCCTCGGCGAGAGCGGGTGCAAGAGCAACTTGCTCTTGCTCCTCGCTCTCGCTCCTCCCCTCGGCGAGAGCGGGTGCAAGAGCAACTTGCTCTTGCTCCTCGCTCTCGCTCCTCCCCTCGGCGAGAGCGGGTGCAAGAGCAACTTGCTCTTGCTCCTCGCTCTCGCTCCTCCCCTCGGCGAGAGCGGGTGCAAGAGCAACTTGCTCTTGCTCCTCGCTCTCGCTCCTCCCCTCGGCGAGAGCGGGTGCAAGAGCAACTTGCTCTTGCTCCTCGCTCTCGCTCCTCCCCTCGGCGAGAGCGGGTGCAAGAGCAACTTGCTCTTGCTCCTCGCTCTCGCTCCTCCCCTCGGCGAGAGCGGGTGCAAGAGCAACTTGCTCTTGCTCCTCGCTCTCGCTCCTCCCCTCGGCGAGAGCGGGTGCAAGAGCAACTTGCTCTTGCTCCTCGCTCTCGCTCCTCCCCTCGGCGAGAGCGGGTGCAAGAGCAACTTGCTCTTGCTCCTCGCTCTCGCTCCTCCCCTCGGCGAGAGCGGGTGCAAGAGCAACTTGCTCTTGCTCCTCGCTCTCGCTCCTCCCCTCGGCGAGAGCGGGTGCAAGAGCAACTTGCTCTTGCTCCTCGCTCTCGCTCCTCCCCTCGGCGAGAGCGGGTGCAAGAGCAACTTGCTCTTGCTCCTCGCTCTCGCTCCTCCCCTCGGCGAGAGCGGGTGCAAGAGCAACTTGCTCTTGCTCCTCGCTCTCGCTCCTCCCCTCGGCGAGAGCGGGTGCAAGAGCAACTTGCTCTTGCTCCTCGCTCTCGCTTTCGATCTTGTCCTTGTCCTTGTCCTTGTCCTTGTCCTTGTCCTTGTCCTTGTCCTTGTCCTTGTCCTTGTCCTTGTCCTTGTCCTTGTCCTTGTCCTTGTCCTTGTCCTTGTCCTTGTCCTTGTCCTTGTCCTTGTCCTTGTCCTTGTCCTTGTCCTTGTCCTTGTCCTTGTCCTTGTCCTTGTCCTTGTCCTTGTCCTTGTCCTTGTCCTTGTCCTTGTCCTTGTCCTTGTCCTTGTCCTTGTCCTTGTCCTTGTCCTTGTCCTTGTCCTTGTCCTTGTCCTTGTCCTTGTCCTTGTCCTTGTCCTTGTCCTTGTCCTTGTCCTTGTCCTTGTCCTTGTCCTTGTCCTTGTCCTTGTCCTTGTCCTTGTCCTTGTCCTTGTCCTTGTCCTTGTCCTTGTCCTTGTCCTTGTCCTTGTCCTTGTCCTTGTCCTTGTCCTTGTCCTTGTCCTTGTCCTTGTCCTTGTCCTTGTCCTTGTCCTTGTCCTTGTCCTTGTCCTTGTCCTTGTCCTTGTCCTTGTCCTTGTCCTTGTCCTTGTCCTTGTCCTTGTCCTTGTCCTTGTCCTTGTCCTTGTCCTTGTCCTTGTCCTTGTCCTTGTCCTTGTCCTTGTCCTTGTCCTTGTCCTTGTCCTTGTCCTTGTCCTTGTCCTTGTCCTTGTCCTTGTCCTTGTCCTTGTCCTTGTCCTTGTCCTTGTCCTTGTCCTTGTCCTTGTCCTTGTCCTTGTCCTTGTCCTTGTCCTTGTCCTTGTCCTTGTCCTTGTCCTTGTCCTTGTCCTTGTCCTTGTCCTTGTCCTTGTCCTTGTCCTTGTCCTTGTCCTTGTCCTTGTCCTTGTCCTTGTCCTTGTCCTTGTCCTTGTCCTTGTCCTTGTCCTTGTCCTTGTCCTTGTCCTTGTCCTTGTCCTTGTCCTTGTCCTTGTCCTTGTCCTTGTCCTTGTCCTTGTCCTTGTCCTTGTCCTTGTCCTTGTCCTTGTCCTTGTCCTTGTCCTTGTCCTTGTCCTTGTCCTTGTCCTTGTCCTTGTCCTTGTCCTTGTCCTTGTCCTTGTCCTTGTCCTTGTCCTTGTCCTTGTCCTTGTCCTTGTCCTTGTCCTTGTCCTTGTCCTTGTCCTTGTCCTTGTCCTTGTCCTTGTCCTTGTCCTTGTCCTTGTCCTTGTCCTTGTCCTTGTCCTTGTCCTTGTCCTTGTCCTTGTCCTTGTTTTTTAATTTTTTTTTCCTTTTACCTGGTTCGATCCTGGGTCCTCTTCGTCTGCGCGCCTGTCCATTATCCAATGTACTACCGTTGTTTCCCCGTTTTTGTGTCCTTAATGATAATATTTATTCGATATTATCGCCTAGTATGGTGACGTGGCGCCGCCTAGCGACTACAAAAGAAGCTTTGTGTCAGTGATAATATCGTTCGCGTACGGTACATTGGCGTTTGGCACACAGGCTCCACATGTAAGATCGTAGTGATCGAATCGAGGCAAAGGAACCAGAGGAAAAACACAATAAGCATCTTGGTAACTATATATTTGAAAATTACTGAGCAGACCTATTACCAGCCGAAAAAAACCAGCATCGTTGAAGCTGCATTGATAAACAATAAATTTTAATTGAATAGAAGTTGTATTGATGAAAAATAATTGTTGCCGAAATAAAAGCAGGAATGATGACACCAACTTATTCCTGCCTAACTAGAAGTTGGATTGATGAAAAAAATACTGGAACGAGCGAATAATTTACGACGCTTAGAAGATTGTTGTTTTTGCTGTTGTTGCTGTTGCTGTTGTTGTTGTTTCCTCAGTTTAATCGTATAAAATTAGCGCCTTCATTTTCTCGGTTTGGGCGTATAAAATTAGCGCCCTCAAATTCTCTGTTTCGGCGTGAAAAATTAGCGCCCTTAAATTCTCTGTTTCGGCGTGAAAAATTAGCGCCCTCATTTTCTAGGATTCTGCGTGTAAAACTTGCTCTTGCTCCTCGCTTAATTTCATTCACCGCCTTCCTTTCATATAATCTTTCAATTTCATTTTTGATTATTTAAATTTTTGCATTTTTACTTTTTACAATTTTACTTTTGTTTTAATTTTTAACGTTGCTCTTGCTCCTCGCTCTCGCTCCTCCCCTCGGCGAGAGCGGGTGCAAGAGCAACTTGCTCTTGCTCCTCGCTCTCGCTCCTCCCCTCGGCGAGAGCGGGTGCAAGAGCAACTTGCTCTTGCTCCTCGCTCTCGCTCCTCCCCTCGGCGAGAGCGGGTGCAAGAGCAACTTGCTCTTGCTCCTCGCTCTCGCTCCTCCCCTCGGCGAGAGCGGGTGCAAGAGCAACTTGCTCTTGCTCCTCGCTCTCGCTCCTCCCCTCGGCGAGAGCGGGTGCAAGAGCAACTTGCTCTTGCTCCTCGCTCTCGCTCCTCCCCTCGGCGAGAGCGGGTGCAAGAGCAACTTGCTCTTGCTCCTCGCTCTCGCTCCTCCCCTCGGCGAGAGCGGGTGCAAGAGCAACTTGCTCTTGCTCCTCGCTCTCGCTCCTCCCCTCGGCGAGAGCGGGTGCAAGAGCAACTTGCTCTTGCTCCTCGCTCTCGCTCCTCCCCTCGGCGAGAGCGGGTGCAAGAGCAACTTGCTCTTGCTCCTCGCTCTCGCTCCTCCCCTCGGCGAGAGCGGGTGCAAGAGCAACTTGCTCTTGCTCCTCGCTCTCGCTCCTCCCCTCGGCGAGAGCGGGTGCAAGAGCAACTTGCTCTTGCTCCTCGCTCTCGCTCCTCCCCTCGGCGAGAGCGGGTGCAAGAGCAACTTGCTCTTGCTCCTCGCTCTCGCTCCTCCCCTCGGCGAGAGCGGGTGCAAGAGCAACTTGCTCTTGCTCCTCGCTCTCGCTCCTCCCCTCGGCGAGAGCGGGTGCAAGAGCAACTTGCTCTTGCTCCTCGCTCTCGCTCCTCCCCTCGGCGAGAGCGGGTGCAAGAGCAACTTGCTCTTGCTCCTCGCTCTCGCTCCTCCTTGTCCTTGTCCTTGTCCTTGTCCTTGTCCTTGTCCTTGTCCTTGTCCTTGTCCTTGTCCTTGTCCTTGTCCTTGTCCTTGTCCTTGTCCTTGTCCTTGTCCTTGTCCTTGTCCTTGTCCTTGTCCTTGTCCTTGTCCTTGTCCTTGTCCTTGTCCTTGTCCTTGTCCTTGTCCTTGTCCTTGTCCTTGTCCTTGTCCTTGTCCTTGTCCTTGTCCTTGTCCTTGTCCTTGTCCTTGTCCTTGTCCTTGTCCTTGTCCTTGTCCTTGTCCTTGTCCTTGTCCTTGTCCTTGTCCTTGTCCTTGTCCTTGTCCTTGTCCTTGTCCTTGTCCTTGTCCTTGTCCTTGTCCTTGTCCTTGTCCTTGTCCTTGTCCTTGTCCTTGTCCTTGTCCTTGTCCTTGTCCTTGTCCTTGTCCTTGTCCTTGTCCTTGTCCTTGTCCTTGTCCTTGTCCTTGTCCTTGTCCTTGTCCTTGTCCTTGTCCTTGTCCTTGTCCTTGTCCTTGTCCTTGTCCTTGTCCTTGTCCTTGTCCTTGTCCTTGTCCTTGTCCTTGTCCTTGTCCTTGTCCTTGTCCTTGTCCTTGTCCTTGTCCTTGTCCTTGTCCTTGTCCTTGTCCTTGTCCTTGTCCTTGTCCTTGTCCTTGTCCTTGTCCTTGTCCTTGTCCTTGTCCTTGTCCTTGTCCTTGTCCTTGTCCTTGTCCTTGTCCTTGTCCTTGTCCTTGTCCTTGTCCTTGTCCTTGTCCTTGTCCTTGTCCTTGTCCTTGTCCTTGTCCTTGTCCTTGTCCTTGTCCTTGTCCTTGTCCTTGTCCTTGTCCTTGTCCTTGTCCTTGTCCTTGTCCTTGTCCTTGTCCTTGTCCTTGTCCTTGTCCTTGTCCTTGTCCTTGTCCTTGTCCTTGTCCTTGTCCTTGTCCTTGTCCTTGTCCTTGTCCTTGTCCTTGTCCTTGTCCTTGTCCTTGTCCTTGTCCTTGTCCTTGTCCTTGTCCTTGTCCTTGTCCTTGTCCTTGTCCTTGTCCTTGTCCTTGTCCTTGTCCTTGTCCTTGTCCTTGTCCTTGTCCTTGTCCTTGTCCTTGTCCTTGTCCTTGTCCTTGTCCTTGTCCTTGTCCTTGTCCTTGTCCTTGTCCTTGTCCTTGTCCTTGTCCTTGTCCTTGTCCTTGTCCTTGTCCTTGTCCTTGTCCTTGTCCTTGTCCTTGTCCTTGTCCTTGTCCTTGTCCTTGTCCTTGTCCTTGTCCTTGTCCTTGTCCTTGTCCTTGTCCTTGTCCTTGTCCTTGTCCTTGTCCTTGTCCTTGTCCTTGTCCTTGTCCTTGTCCTTGTCCTTGTCCTTGTCCTTGTCCTTGTCCTTGTCCTTGTCCTTGTCCTTGTCCTTGTCCTTGTCCTTGTCCTTGTCCTTGTCCTTGTCCTTGTCCTTGTCCTTGTCCTTGTCCTTGTCCTTGTCCTTGTCCTTGTCCTTGTCCTTGTCCTTGTCCTTGTCCTTGTCCTTGTCCTTGTCCTTGTCCTTGTCCTTGTCCTTGTCCTTGTCCTTGTCCTTGTCCTTGTCCTTGTCCTTGTCCTTGTCCTTGTCCTTGTCCTTGTCCTTGTCCTTGTCCTTGTCCTTGTCCTTGTCCTTGTCCTTGTCCTTGTCCTTGTCCTTGTCCTTGTCCTTGTCCTTGTCCTTGTCCTTGTCCTTGTCCTTGTCCTTGTCCTTGTCCTTGTCCTTGTCCTTGTCCTTGTCCTTGTCCTTGTCCTTGTCCTTGTCCTTGTCCTTGTCCTTGTCCTTGTTTTTTTATTTTTTTTTCCTTTTACCTGGTTCGATCCTGGGTCCTCTTCGTCTGCGCGCCTGTCCATTATCCAATGTACTACCGTTGTTTCCCCGTTTTTGTGTCCTTAATGATAATATTTATTCGATATTATCGCCTAGTATGGTGACGTGGCGCCGCCTAGCGACTACAAAAGAAGCTTTGTGTCAGTGATAATATCGTTCGCGTACGGTACATTGGCGTTTGGCACACAGGCTCCACATGTAAGATCGTAGTGATCGAATCGAGGCAAAGGAACCAGAGGAAAAACACAATAAGCATCTTGGTAACTATATATTTGAAAATTACTGAGCAGACCTATTACCAGCCGAAAAAAACCAGCATCGTTGAAGCTGCATTGATAAACAATAAATTTTAATTGAATAGAAGTTGTATTGATGAAAAATAATTGTTGCCGAAATAAAAGCAGGAATGATGACACCAACTTATTCCTGCCTAACTAGAAGTTGGATTGATGAAAAAAATACTGGAACGAGCGAATAATTTACGACGCTTAGAAGATTGTTGTTTTTGCTGTTGTTGCTGTTGCTGTTGTTGTTGTTTCCTCAGTTTAATCGTATAAAATTAGCGCCTTCATTTTCTCGGTTTGGGCGTATAAAATTAGCGCCCTCAAATTCTCTGTTTCGGCGTGAAAAATTAGCGCCCTTAAATT
>CAMAOG010000141.1:0-11914 GCA_945859605.1 Lumbricus rubellus | reverse complement strand
ATAGCTCGCAAACTGAGGGCAGCAAAATAGGTGCACACTAACTAAGAACAGCGATTATTTCAGCGTGTAGAACTATTAGGCGTCATGCACTGAAAATATCACAAATGATATCCAAGGTTTAATGGAAATGTCTACAGTGTGTGAGTGCGCCGCTATGAGAGGCTGACAGTGGGATATGTACGTGACAGTGTGGGAAGCAACTGACAGTGGGATGAGGGGTAATAGTGTGAGATAAAGGTGAAAGTGTGAAAAGTGGGTGACAGTGTGAGAAGCAACTAACAGTGTGAGAAGCAGGTTGCAGTATGAGAATTGGGTGACAGTGTAAGAAGCAGGTGACAGCACGAGAAACAAGTTACAGTGTGAGAAAAACTGACAGTGTGAGAAGCATCTGACAGTGTGAGAAGCAGTTGACGGTGTGAGAAGTATATCTATTAATGACTGCGTGAATAGATAGCGATGTGATATGGCTAACACCAGGATGAATGTTTAGTTGGTTAGTTGGATGGATGTAAGATGAATGAAAGGATGGAACATAATTGGGTGCACTTTCAGGGCCCCATCAGTCACCAGAGGGTTAATCGTTTCTCGCGCCTACCATGCCTCCTCTATAGCCCCAGTTCGCGATTTATGGCGCATATTATCCCGAATGACAGCGGGAAATGAGGCAGACCTCAGGCAGATCTCAGCCAGACAGTCATGCAGCCAGACAACCTGATAGGCAGGTGGTCAGACAAACGGACAGTTACGCAGACAGCGAGGCAGGCATGAAGACAAACTGACGGACAGACATGCGGACACACAGGCAAGTGTGTGTGTGTGTGTGTGTGCGTGCGCGCGTGTGTGTTTGTGTGTGTGCGCGTGTACGTGTTTGTGTGCGTGCGTGTGTGTCTGCGTGCATGTTTGTGTGTGCGTGTTTGTGTGCGCGTGTGTGTGCATGTGAGTGTGTGCGCGCGCTATCATTGAGTCTGTAGTTTTTTCGGCTTTATTGTGCACTAGTAAAAATCTGAAAGGGGACATTATTAAATTTCCGCTGCTTCGTGTTACAATACTGCCGCATTGTTTCAAAACGACAAATGACTCAATTGTTCGCAGCAGCTGCAAGATACATGTAGGGCCTATGTATCGGTGACTCGGTCCATATGATACCATTGATATTTTTTATGATATAGGTCTAATAGTATGTTTCCAATCAATGCTTGCAACTCAGATGTGGCATTTGTATACAACGGCGTATTATAGATGAAGAATGAATGAGTCTTGCAAAAATTAATTATCAAGCTGTATCGTCATAATATTTTTAATAACCGACCTGACAATGCAAGATGCTCGAAAGAGACTTTAAATAGACCTAGGCCTTTAAGAGAACATCTGTCTTAATTCATCGCTAAAGGGGGAGTCTCAGAATTGTATCTACATGTATGGTCTATGGAATATGCAAGTAATAGACTGCTATTGCAATTACTACGACTGCTGCTAGTGCTGCTGCTGCTGCTGCTGCTGCTGCTGCTGCTGCTACTACTACTACAACTACTATTACTACTACTACTATTACTACTACTACTACTACTACTACTGCTACTATAATTAATTATTATACTAATAATAATATTTATAATAATAATTATAACTATAATAACAATAATACTAAAAAATAACGATAGCCTAATATATAAGAATTATCATTATAATGATAACAATAATAACAGGCCTAATTACAATAATAAAAAATCAATAATTTTATTATTATTACAGTTACATATTGTTATTAATATCATCATATAGTCTGTTCATTCCGAAAATTTATGGTGCGCCCGTGATAAGCAGTACGCAGAGAAACTGTATAGCCTGTGCAACCCAGGCACGGTCAAAGTATATTATTATGCCTAACATTGCTTATTATAATAGAACATCATAATAATTTTCAATTATTGCATTAATTGACAATAATAAGCATAATTACGACTAATAATGAAGCATTGCTATAACGCTAATAATATACTCGATTTCTGGTAACGAAAGGTCAGTAACTTAGTATACGAATGAAAGCGGCATATTAAGTTTAACAAGAACATAAACTACGACCCGGGGTTTCAAAGTAATAGGCCTACATAATTGTCGCATAATAATACTAATAATTATAATAATAATCTCGGTCGATTTGTCCGAATAATAACGCTTTGTTTTTCTTACTCTTTCCTATACATTGCAAGTATACACGATGCGCCTTGACTGAGTCCAGCTGGGCAGTTATAATAGGTTCTATGTAATAGGTAAAATAATTGTACTGGTTGCAATTATTGCCATGGCTTGAAATTGTCCCCGAGTCGCCTTCAATCGATAAAGAATCTGACCGCAGCAGAAATATAATTATATTCAGCAACTCCATGGCTTGGCAATTGAGTTTCACTGACAAATCTAAGCAATTTATATAATTACATTTACATATACCGGGTGGCCCATAAAAAACGTTCCCAAACTTTGTTAACCTGGCAAAGATCTAATTTTAGAGATATCAAATATTAATTTACACCAAAATGTTAAGCAATCATTTCTGTGCAAACATGTCACATTTCAAGAGAGTACGTTTATTATATCACACTCTGCGGCAAGGTTACAACGTCGTACCTGTTAAAACATTTTGCACAAAACTACGTCATTTATTTCGCCGCGAACGAAAGTCTTCAATGGCGCCAGTAAGACTTTATCATGAGACTAGTCGTTTCTCTAAAAAAAATTAATGGCATCTGCTGGAGTTTCGATGCACGGTAAAACAGACATCATCTTCATTGATCCTCAGAAAACAAAGATCAATGGAGAGTTACTGTAGGCCTATTACGTCGGCTTGTTACGCGATAAGGTCATTCCCGAATGTCGTAGACTCAATCCTGATGACAATGACATCTTTCAACAAGACAGTGCTTCTTCACATCGTTGCAGATTGGCTCAGCAATTTCTTCAAGCAAACATCCCTGATTTTATCCACAGTGATGCCTGGCCTCCAAACTCTCCCGATCTAAATCCTCTTGGCTGCTATGTAGGCCTATACTGTGGAACGCCCTAAAGGAACTTGTGTATGCTGATCGCAGAAAACCGTTTCTAAATAGCCTACTGACAAACTTAAGCGGGTCATTGAAGTAAAATGGTCTCTATTAGACGACACACAAATACAGAAGTGAACAAGACAGTGGAAACAGCGTTTAAGGGTCGTTACAAGAGAAGGCGGAGGATCAATCAAACATTTGTTCGCGTAAAACGGTAAAACATCATCATTAAACAACTGTGCAAAATTTTGGCCATGTGTCATACAGGTCTAACAACAATTTCTCTCCAACGGTTGAGTATTTTGGGCTAAAACTTGGCTGTGTTGTACAAATATGAATTGTGATTAGTTTGATGTACTATGATTTAGTTTATCTTTAAAATTGTTTAATTGCCAGCTTGCCAGGTTAACAAAGTTTGGGAACGTTTTTAATGACGTAGGTTTGTGCAAAATATTTTAACAGGTACGACCAGGGCCGTAAATCACGGGGAGGGCAAGGAGGGAATTCCCCTCCCACCTTTTGGTCAGGGGCGGGAACGTGAAGGAATTCCCACCCCACATTTTCTTCTCAGATGTCTCACAAATGTTAGAGTCGTCAAGCTCTAGGTGACTGCACATTGCACGGACCCGAACCGTGGATACTTGAAAACCTGCTCTGTGTAATTAAAAGCTGTAAGTTCTTATACAGAGCTTCAATTAAGAGGTACTAAAGGAGAAGGCCCAGCGGAGGGAAGAGTGGCGACATAGGACAATCGACAGCCGAACCTGCATGGGGGCAGAGAACCAGAAGAAGAATTAAGAGGTGTAAATGTATAAATTAAACGATAAAATCTCTTCCTTCATTAATACAAAGCGGGAGAAATTTATGATGTGATGTGACAGATATATATAAATAATATATGTATACATATATAGCATACGTATATAATTATAAGCTCAAAATGGACAGGCAGCGAAATACCTTTGTGGCTTAATGCACCAACCCTTCTCCGCAGTCTCTTCCGCTCCGGTCTGCTGATCGACTTGATCTTCTAGTCCCTCGGGCAAGGACTATATACCATGGCATAACACCCAGCCTCTTTCATTGTGGACCCTTCTATGCGCTTCTAAGTAATGACCTCTCGGCCTTCCCTCATCCTTAGTAAGATCTCATTCGGGGGGTAAGGGGTGACGGCTTCGAGCACTTCGGCTGCTTTAAGTCTTTCTTATTTCCTCGGGCTGAGAGGGCATTTGAATAGCTATAGTATTGTAAAAGGTGTTTTATAAATCCTCATATACAATACAACATAATACATTAATGATTACATAACATGTATATATATATATAGTACACGTACAGGGCAATCCTATTGGGAGTGTGGGCTCTCAGATTTGAAAGAAGAAATAGGCCTCATATCAGTTCATCTCGAGACCACATTATACCGCATATTCGACTAGGCCATAGGCCAAAAGAGGATTACAAATAATGTTAAACAAAATTCGCGAATGAAGTGCTGTGCGTTAAACAATTAAAACAGTCTACGCCTAATCTTTTTCGTTTTCGAAATCACTTCAAGCAGGGTTGTGTTCTGGTAAGTGCCATGAACTCTTATGTATACATGTTTTAAACCCTTGTCAACGCATGTTAGAGGAATCATGACCGACTTCCCTAAGTTGACGATCAAACAAAATATTATGACACTGAAGAATATAGAAAAGCGGGTAACATCTCAATTTAGAGTAGACCTTGCAGATGAGTTGCTATGATGGATGTCTAAGCCTAATAGCCTAGAGTACTAGGCCTAACCATTTCAGATGCAGTGTCAAATTGAAGAAGCAATTAAGCGACTAAATAGGCCTAAATATTTTAACCCATGGCCCGTGGGCCAAAAGTGGCCCGCCAGGTCTAAAAAACTGGCCCTTATCTATCAAACAATTTTAAAAAATATATGAAAAAATTGACAATTTGGGGAGGATAGAACACATAATTATTTTGTATGACAAATTATTTTGTTATAACATCTATACATAACATCAAACATTTTATTTTGAATCAATTAGGTCTATAACAATTTTATATGCTTTTAGTTAATTACATTTTAGCCTTGTGGCCACTAATGTCCTACAACTAAGAAAAAGTGGCCCTCGTGTCCTCGAGATTATTAGAAAAAAGAGATTATTAGAAAAAAGAGATTATTAGAAAAAGTGACTGTAAAGTCAAAAAAGGTTGGGAGCCACTATAAACTGTTTTGATTTGGCAAGAGAACCTTAGTCTTGTTGTTTAACTGTAGTCCGAACATAAAAGGCTGTGTCCAGTGATGCGAACCAACAATTTTTTAACACTATCCTAGGATGTCACTGAACTCAGTGGTGGGCTCCTTGAGGGAGATATACTCCTCACAAATCCGAAGAGGAATTTCCCTCCCCACATTTAGAAACAGATTTACGGCCCTGGGTACGACGTTATAACCTTGCCGCAGAGTGTGATATAATAAACGTATTCTCTTGAAATGTGACATGTGTGTACAGAAATGATTGCTTAACATTTTGGTGTAAATTAATATTTTATATCTCTAGAATTAGATCTTTGCCAGGTTAACAAAGTTTGGGAACGTTTTTTATGGGCCACCCGGTATATGTATTATATATGTATTATATATGCATTATATATATATATAGCCTAATCATATATCTTCGAAATCGCCGCTCTTATCATCTATAGGAACAGCTGTAGCTATATTTTATTATGGTCTTCATTACATTTGCCACAGCAGAAACCAGGTGCAAATGCGGCATACGATTTTACACGTGCATTGGCTTTTGAGTATATGCTGCAGGTGATAATAATATAGCAAATACTCAATGCTACTCATGAGGCACACACGACGACCATGCATGGCTCATGAGGAGCTGTAGGGCATATATAATTATATATCTCCTTAATCTAAATACAGAGCATGGAGAAAAGGCTTTCAGCATCGAAAGAGCTGTGCGCCTATAGATGTCGTCCACTGCATTTCCGGATCAATCCCTGGTGGAAACGAACTCATTTGTCTTCGTGGTCATCAGCTATTCTCAGTATATTCTGTATGGCCTACAGAACCTGCCGTCTGCCTAATTTGCAATACATTATTATTATTATTATTATTATATGGCGTTTCCCTGCAGGGATTTCGTCTTCCACAATACTGCATGTGCGCTATTTGGATGCGGGTTTTGGATCATAAATTTCTTTTCCCATCATTCAGAGCAGGTGCAGAGGATAATAATATTACGTCGAGTGTGGTTTTATCAATTGCGCCAAAATTGCACGCTTTTTTGAAGCGTCAAAACACGGTGCACATGGGTGGCCTCACTAAAAGTGATATAACTTTTGTCCTGTTTGAAATATTTTGTTGACATTTGACCATGATACGTAAATATGAATTGCCTTTAAGACTGTAAAGTTTCATTTAAAAATCCGTATGTTTGGCCAAGATATAGGCTAAAAATCGTAGGGGATTACTTTTTGGTGCATCCTGTAGATTAAGTTTCATTTAAAAATTCGTATGTTTGGCCAAGATATGGGCTAAAAACCATAGGGGATTACTTTTTTGGCGCACCCTGCAGATTAAGTTTCATTTAAAAATTCGTATGTTTGGCCAAGATATGGGCTAAAAACCATAGGGGATTACTTTTTGGCGCACCTTGCAGATTAAGTAGTAATTCTACGGGGGGGTGATTAGAACCTGTTAACTGTCTGATCGTGTGTATATATTACTCACTCAAGAATCTGTGGCGGTCGGAATGTGAAGTCGAGAATGTACTTTGAGTTGATGTTGAACTTGACCGTCTTGTCCGACTCGAACCTACCACCATCGACTTTAAAGTGCACCGGTCGATCGTACGGCTTCTTCGTGATGCTGATCGTCACCTTGAAGCTGCGCGTCATCACGCCTCTGGTGGAGCAGCGCCCCTCCCTCTCCCTCCAGGGACCGACCACCAGACCGACGACCCACTCGACGGCTGTTGGAGACACTCGAAGTCCTTGCACCCGCGGCTGCTGCAGACGACGCCTTGCGAAAAAAACGGCGCGAAAAAGCAGACGACAGCGATAGAGGCGCGATTATTATTTAACGCAATAATAATAATAATTATTATTATTATTACTGTACGAGATCAATAGCTGCCTCTGTCTGTCTGTCTGCCACACTGCGTGTATACGTACGTTGGCATATACGTCTCTCTCTCTCTCGCGAGATCACACGAATGTGGCGACGCCTGGCGCGAATGGCGATTATACTATAAACGAACCCAGACCGACCGAGTGACGACCGATCATCGGGCTCTGAATCCTCTGATACCGTAAGCCTCTCCTTCCTCATCGGCCGCCGCCGATGAAGCGGTGGCCGTTGAGGCTGCGGCTGCATCGGTCGACATCGGCTCATGAAACGCCACCGCCGCCACCGCCGCCGCCGAAGCCGCCACCGCCACCGCCGCCGCCGCCACCGCCGCCGCCACCGAAGCGGCGCATGTGGCTTCCGGTGATGAAGAAGATGACGAACGTTATTCAATCTCAGCTACATCCATTAATGGCTGCTATTTGCTATTTGTTATTTGCACGCAATGAGTCTTCTGCTTCTGCGTCGCTCGCCAGGTGTCATCGTTCCTCGAACACGGAGACGTCTTCTATTGGTTGAGGAGGTGTAGAATTGAAGAGGACTGACCGACTCAGACCGGGAGTGAGAAGATGTTAGCATCTGAACTCATTTTGAACTCATTTTGTACTCACTAATTTGCACATCTGAGCACTCGGTCACTCACTCGCTCGTTCATGGACTTGGTGAGTGAGTGGGTGGGTGGGTGTGTGGGTGGGTGTGTGGGTGTGTGGGTGGGTTTGCGGGTTGGTGGGTGGTGGGTGGGTGAGTGAGTGAGCGAGCGAGTGGGTGGGTGGGTTGGTTGGCGGTTGCGTAGGTGGGTGAGTGAGTGAATGAGTGAGTGAGTGTTTGAGTGAGTGGGTCGAACGGTCGGTCGGTCGGTCGGTCGGTCAATCAGTCAGTCAGTCAGTCAGTCAGATACTCAGTCAGTCGGCCAACCAATTAGTCGATCAAGACAGTATAATCTCAGTGTGATATCGATCACGTTAACCTTCTTGTTTTTCTTTTTACACCATTGTTCTTCCGAAGACCATGCGTGTAATTTTACGTTAACGCAGATCATAACAACCAGACGAGAAAGAAAATCTGAGAGAGGCGAATAATTCTTGGTGCGTGTTGCTCGGTTGCTATAGAAACAACATATACAGAGTGTGACAGTGGCAATTCCAAGGATGCTTAGTGTTGTCCTCCTCTTTTTCCCAGGCTTGGGACTGGCTATGCAAAAGCACAAGCCGTTGCAGGTTGCTGCCTCCAATAAAATTATAATTATTCATCCTCTTGACCTTACATTAGTTCTCTAGACCTTCATCATCTTCATGCACTCGAAAGCGCACTGCACAAGATTGTTCACCACAACGATTTCTTAACATTCTCATTCACCCATTCATCATCAACATCATCATCACCACCATCGTTATCAATCATCGTCATCATCACCATCATCATCATCATCATCATCATCATCATCATCATCATCATCATCATCATCATCATCATCATCATCATCATCATCATCATCATCATCATCATCATCATCATCATCATCATCATCATCATAATAATAATAATAATAATTACGATTTATATGCTGCAGTAACACAGTAACACAGTTACAAGGGCGCTCATAATCGTCATCGTCGTCATCATCATCGTCATCGTCATCTTCATTGCCGTTGTCGTCATAATCATCATCGTCATCAACATCAACATCATCGTCATCATTATCATCACCATAATCATCACTATCATCATCATAAATCATTATCATCATCGTTATCATCACCATAATCACCATCATTATCATCATCATCACCACCACCACTAACATCATCACCACCATCATCACCGCCACCACCATCATCACCACCACCATCATCACCATCGTCATCACCACCGACACCACCACCACCACCATCATCAACAACATCATCATCATCATCACACCACCATCGTCATCATCAACAACATCATCAGCATCATCTTAATCCTATAGCACCTGCTTTCGAAGTTAGTCGCTGACGTCATAATATATAACCGACAACGCTGGGCTTGTATTGCATTGTATTGCATATATCATGGCAGCTGAGATTAGATGTCTCTCTTCGGGGGGGGGGGGGGGTCACTGAAGAGAATTTTTCCGAAGGGCGTTCGTTATATGCATTGCAGCGGTCGAATTTCTCATGAACAAAGGTTCGATTGTGAATCGGTGGCATTCAAGAGCTTGCCACGATAAGTGCACTTGCAACATCCAAGCAGAAAAAAACTTCTTCAGTAGGCCTATATATATAAATATATATATATATATGTATATATATAGCATTATATATTTGGCATATACAGTTTTATACACCCACATGAATGCCGCTCGTTCATGCAAAAGTATAGATCTATACCGCAAATGCTTGAAATATAGGATATTCCTGAGCTATTGATTTTTTACATATGGTATATTATATGTGTATACATATAATGGCCTAAGTGTTCAATGTTCGTGCATAGCGATGCATATATACAGCTATCTATACAATTATACATATCAGGCTTATAGGCATAGGTATATAAAAATTATGTATATGTATATGTATATGTATATGTAAGCTTATATGTATATGTATGTGTATGTGTATATGGGTTCCACGACAACTGGTCTACCGACAACTCGTCTTACGACAACTCGTCTCCGGACAATTGGTCTAACGACAACTGGTCTACTGGCGAATAGTATTGATGAAATAGAAGCCGGATTTACGAAAATGGTTTTTTTGCTTAAATGGAAGCTGGATTGATGATTTTCATTCATGTATTCCAACACGCACCCAATTCT
Organism: Lumbricus rubellus; assembly: GCA_945859605.1. NCBI lineage: Eukaryota > Metazoa > Annelida > Clitellata > Crassiclitellata > Lumbricidae > Lumbricus > Lumbricus rubellus. Next base: position 1,935 of record CAMAOG010000141.1, on the reverse strand, counting down.
ACGTCAAATCTAAAAATACCTTCCTCCAGCTTCTATTTCTCGCCTGTTATTTTAGTCAATCCAGCTTCTATTTCATATATAAGAATACCCTCATCCAGCTTCCACTACTTAAGCGGTTTTCTTATCAATCCTGCTTCCATTTCAGATCCAGAAATACCTTCATCCAGCTTTTATTTATCATGCTTTATTTTCGTCAATCCAGCTTCTATTTCACCTGTAAGAGAACCATCATCCAGATTCCATTTCTCTTGCGTTTTTTCATCAATCTAACCTCCATTTCACCTCTAAAAACTATCATCCAGCTTCCATTTCTCAAGCGCTGGATAAGTTGTCAGTAGACCAATTGTCGTTAGACGAATTGTCCGGAGACCACTTGTCGTTAGACGAGTTGTCGTTAGACGAGTTGTCGTGACACCGTGTATATGTACAGGGTGGGCCAAAAAAAAGTAATCCCCTACGGTTTTTTGTCAATATCTTGGCTAAAAATAGGAATTTTTCAAATCCAATTCTACGGACTTGAAGGTAATTCATATATACGTACAATAGCAAAATTTCATCGCCACATGTGAAACAGAACAAAAGTTATACCACTTTTAGGGAGGCCACCCTCGGTTTTTTGACGATTCAAAAATTAAACGCAAGAAAATTAGGTTTTTTGCCAATATCTTGACCAAAAGTAAGAATTTCGAAATGAAATTTTACAGGCTTAAAGGCAATTCATATTTACACATTAAGGCCGGATTTCATCAAAATATTTAAAACACATCACAAGTTATACCACTTTTAGCGAGACCACCCACCGTTTTTGATGATTCAAAAACGAAAAGCAACAAAAAGTAGCAAAAACACGATTTTATTAAGTCTCGTCTCAAATAACTAATGTCAAATGAACTTGGTAGTACTTCACAACTTGTGTTCAATGTGCCCACTACCAGTGCCAAAACTTCTTTTGAGTCTCTTTGCAAAGTTCATGATGGACCTGTTGATTAATCTGACAGATTCCTTATTTACCAATTTGATTATCATCTTGCTAAGTGACTTCTCAGTGATGTGCAGCTACGCTGGCACCCTGTTTATTTTTTAAATAGTAATAATAATGTTCATCTGGCAATACCAAGGCTATTTGATAACAAATATTTGAGATGAGACTTAATAAAATTATGTTTTTGCTACTTTTTGTTGCGTCACCCTTCAGAAGCGTCAAAAAACGGTGGGGGGGTCTCACTGAATGTGGTATAACTTTTGTTTTGTTTGAGATATTTTGATGAAATCTGGCCATCATGTGTACATATGAATTGTCTTTAAGCCTGTAAAATTTCATTTTGATATTCTTACTTTTGACCAAGATATTGACCAGAATAATTCAATGGTGTTTTGCAACTTTTTGTAGCGTCGTGTTTTTGAGTCGTCAAAAAACGGTGGGTGGCCTAACTAAAAGTGATATAACATTTGTTCCGTTTGAAATATTTTGTTGAAATTTCACCATTGTACGTAAGTATGAATTGCCTTTAAGACTGTGAAGTTTCATTCTAAACTTCTTATGTTTGGCCAAGATATGGGCAAAACACCGTAGGGGATTACTTTTTTATGGCCCACCCTGTATATGCAGATGTATATATATATATGTATATGTTTATGTATATGTATATTTATATGTATATGTATATGTATTTGTATATGTATATGTATATGTATATGCAGATGCAGATGTATATGTATATGTATATGTATTTGTATATGTATATGTATATGTATATGTATATGTATATGCAGATGTATATATATATGTATATGTTTTGTATATGTATATGTATATGTATATGTATATGTATATGTATATGTATATGCAGATGCAGATGTATATGCATATGTATATGTATATGTAGATGTATATGTATATGTATATTTATATGTATACTAGCTGTACCCAGCCAA
>CAMAOG010000140.1:0-22865 GCA_945859605.1 Lumbricus rubellus | reverse complement strand
GAGAGAGGGAGGCGAGAAAAGGAAGTGAGTGAGGAGAGCGAGAAAGAGAGGGAGGAGAGAGGGAAAGAGGAGAGTGAGGAGAGAGAGATAGAGAAAGAGGAGAGAGGGAAGAGAGAGGGAGGAGAGCAAGAGAGAGAGGGAGGGAGAGAGAGTGCCCTTCTCGCTCGTCAATAAACTGAGGCCCCTTAACCCTCGTGAATAAACTAGTGCCCTTCTCGCTCGTCAATAAACTGAGGCCCTTAAACCCTCGTGAATAAACTGATGACCTTAACCCTCTTGAATAAACTGAGGCCCCTTAATCCTCGTGAATAAACTAGTGCCCTTCGCACTCGTGAATAAACCGATGCCCTTAGCGCTCGTGAAAAAACTGATGCCCTTAACCCTCGTGAATAAACTGATGGCCTTTACCATCGTGAATAAATTAGTGCCCTTCTTGCTCGTGAATAAACTGAGGCCCTTAACCCTTGTGAATAAACTGATGACCTTAACCCTCTTGAATAAGCTGAGGCCCTTAATCCTCGTGAATAAACTAGTGCCCTTCACGCTCGTGAATAAACTGAGGCTCTTAACCATCATGAATAAACTGATGCCCTTAACCCTCATGAATAAACTAATGCCCTTAACCCTCGTGAATAAACTGATGCCCTTTACCCTCGTGAATAAACTGATGCCCTTAGCGCTCGTGAAAAAACTGATGCCCTTAACCCTCGTGAATAAACTGAGGCCCTAAACCCTCGTTAATAACCTGAGACCCTTAACCCTCGTGAATAAACTAGTGCCCTTCTTGCTCGTGAATAAACTGAGGCCCTTAACCCTCGTGAATAAACTGATGACCTTAACCCTCTTGAATAAGCTAAGGCCCTTAATCCTCGTGAATAGACTAGTGACCTTTACCCTCGTGAACTGATGCCCTTAGCACTCGTAAAAAAACTGATGCACTTAACCCTCACGAATAAACTGAGGCCCTAAACCCTCGTTAATAACCTGAGGCCCTTAACCCTCGTGAATAAACTGAGGCTCTTAACGCTCGTGAATAAACTGAGGCCCTAAGTGCTCGTGAATAAACTGAGGCTTTTTTACACCATTGTGAATAAACTGATGCCCTTTACCCTCGTGAACTGATGCCCTTAGCGCTCGTTAAAAAAAACTGATGCCCTTAACCCTCGTGAATAAACTGAGGCCCTAAAGCCTCGTTTAATAACCTGAGACCCTTAACCCTCGTGAATAAACTGAGGCCCTGAATTCTCGTGAATAAACTGAGGCCCTAAGTGCTCGTGAATAAACTGAGGCCCTTTACCCTCGTGAATAAATTGATGCCCTTAACCCTCGTGAATAAACTAGTGCCCTTCGCGCTCGTGAATAAACTAGTGCCCTTCGCTTTAGTGAATAAACTAGTGCCCTTAACCCTCGTGAATAAACTGATGTCCTTAACACTCGTTAATAACCTGAGGCCATTAACCCTCGTGAATAAAATGAGGTTCTTATTGCTCGTGAATAAACTAGTGCCCTTAACCCTCGTGGATAAACTAATGCCCTTAACCCTCGTTAATAACCTGAGGCCCTTAACCCTCGTGAATATACTGAGGCCCTTATCACTCGTGAATAAACTAGTGCCCTTAACCCTCGTGAATAAACTAATGCCCTTCATGCTCATGAATAAACTGATGCCCTTAACCCTCGTGAATAAACTAGTGCTCTGAACCCCCGTGAATAAACTGAGGCCCTAAACCCTCGTGAATAAACTGAGCCTCTTAGCGCTCGTGAATAAAGATAGACAGCTAGCGATACATATATATATAATACAATAAAATCAACGTTAATATACATTAAATAATTTCTTAAATACCATTTTTCTAGATGCAACGCTCCTCTAGCATGCGGAAAAGGAATCTGCTTTAGTAGCAAGACAGCAGGAATTGTCTGTTCCACCACCACCTACAACAAAAACAACCATAATAACAGCTATTTAAGAGCATTAGAGCACATGATCATGGGTAAGAAATGATTTAATATATTTAGCTATAAAAGTAGTGCTAGTAGTAGTAGTAGCAGCAGTAATAGCAGCAGTATTTTCACTAACATTGCAGAGTATGAGACCTGAATTTCCTGACATTCAACAACAGCTCCTAGCATAGTTTTTACACCCCAAGGTATCGCAGGCACCTTGGGTAAATAATAATTATAATACTAATAATAATAATAGTTACTCTCATAACAGATATAGGTCGTTACTTAACAAAGGCGACAGACGATTTGAGAGAAACTACATTATTTTCCAGAGATTATCAGTACTTATACAGCACTTCCATGCTGTGGCTTTCTCGGGTTCTTTCGCCAATCGCAATGCCCGATTGCCATAATAAATATAGTAATAATAATAACAATAATAATAACACTGATTGCACCAAGAGCAACAACGCCTTCAATAGATCCAATAACACCATGACCACAAACCCATTCATCAACATTATAGAAGTAGAAGAGCACCATCAATGATATAGTTATGAATACGAAATGTTAGCATCAGCATTTCTTAGTCTCTGCAAATGAGAGTAGATTATAATTATCAATCTACCCTGTCATATATCTCAGTTCCTTTCATTCCTTTCGGAACATCGGGCGTCATATCACATTCACATCAATAGAGTGCTGCCTTTGACCCCATTTAGCATTTTTTCAAGCCTCCTCACGGAAAAGATTTCACAGACATTTTACCTCAACCTAGACTGTCTGTCGTAATTGACTGACCTTCAGGAAGCCGACATCATAAAGGCTTGTCAACACCACTTGATGACTGGTCAGATAGAAGTTTCTAGAAAAGAATACAAAATTTTGCGCGTTGGATATCGACACCACATGTCATGCTATACAAGCTTAGTATCTATAGTAAAGCAAAAGATATAATAAAGTGGTGCCATAAGAATAAAATAGCGCTTATGATACTGATAATAAAAAAACAGACAAATTCTGTAGGTAACTCTACAGTACTACACATCATCTGCAATAGAGGCCTCTAAAACTTACCATTGTTTGGCTAGTGCAAACTTCAGAAACTGCTCTTTTAGAAGCTAATTGTGTTACAAAAGATTAATAGCAAAACAATATATGAAATAATTTATGTGAAGAAAACATGGATAGTTTATAAGTACTGCATGAATATTTTGATAATTATATACTGTTGCTCAATGAAACCAAAGCATAAGGAGATATTTTTTAGGTTGCACATGGTTAATTAAGGAAACTATCCCTGTAACACTTGCCCTGTAGAACTAGAGACACAAAATTACAATACATGTTTGAGACATCCCGGAAATGGTTGCCATGCAGAAACTTTACACAGGTCGTGGTTACCAGTCGCTCAGTGTCATCAATTGATACTTGGTCATACGACAATGGCGCTTCATAAATGCATAACATTAATGAAGGCTATACCAACAATGTTTGGATAAAAATGAGATACTAACGATGCTTTCGAAGATGTAACCACACATAGTTATGGCCATCAACTTGTACAGCATTCTCAATTGCCAGAGTTCGTACAACATATCGACTTCTACAAACACAACTATTTTCAGTTAGTCATATCGCAAACCCTATGCAATGCCATGGCAATAATGAATATCAATAGTGACTCCTCCCCCCCTTCAGTTCTTTCCATCATTGTATCTGGTTAGCTCTCATCGTCCTTTTCTCATCCCAAACCTGCCTTTTTCTCACGGTTGCACACACTGGGAGCGCGTCTGAAAGGCTCTTGCTGGGAAAAGTGCTTTATAAATGGCCAGATACAATACAATCTCTATAAGCCCGTTCATGCACGTTACTTAGCATTGCACAAATATTTTAAAGAATTCATTGCAAGTGCAATTATAGATTAGTAAAGCACTGCAGTGACAGGAACTATACACGCATACATGTTGCTTGCTGTGCTAGACAAATACAACTAACTGTTATAATGCATCTATGAATAGCGAAACTGAATAAATGCACAAAAATAAATGTTGATGTCAATACCAATAATTTTTAAATAAAATACTATGCTCCAAATTGCAATGGTTAGCACATCAGACCTTAATAGGTCAGGGCTAAAATCCAAACATAGCCAAAGAACTTGTTCAAGATTTCAGTTCCCGCAAAACCCCTGGTCAACTTAGATGAAACGAGTAAACTGTCAATCAAAAGTAATTAATTAAATTAAATTAATAATATTGATAATAATAATGTAGAATTGTAGATACTTTTAATGCAGTAGTAAGCACACTGGACTGTCGAATATTAGGTTAGGGCTCAAGCCTTTACACAGCCAAAAAATAACTTGTTCCAGATTTCTATTCATTCCGAAGCCCTTGCCAAGTCTGATAAATGCGTACACTGTTGGTGGGTAGATGAGACGGTGAGGGAGAGAATTGGGCACCTGCCCCGTATGCCAAGGCTGACAAAGCTGGAGAAATTTGTACCAGCTTTGACCAGTTCAACACCCACCTTAACGAATTAATGACAACGTGCCTGACTAAACAAATTCTACATATACTTTGACTAAAACTGGTAGTTTTTATTTCCACAATTTAATTTAACTGATTAGACAATTTGCTACTCAAATACCGTAATCATGTGCAACTAGTGACTCACTAACTCACATGGCGGAAGAATTTGACAGGTTAGAGCACAGACTGATTTGTCCGTTTCCACCAAGGACAAAGTCAACGATATCGCAGAACCGTAAAACAATCTCCGTTGAAAATGTTCATAGTTTCCAGGAAATTCAACCCAGAATATCACTGAAAACACATGAAAAGCACAAAAATTCAATGAATGTTTGGAAATCATTAAAAACCTATAAAACAAAATAATATAGCATCAGGGACTGATTAAGAAATGTGGGGCCTTGTTCAATAAAGCTGTGGGTGCCACAACCTGACAGAAGCACAACAAAATGACACAAAAAAGTTGTGTATTCAAAGACAATACGTATATTATTGTTACTTTTGTTTTTACAATATCAGCAGGCCTTTTAACATTCCAGTCTAGTTTAAAAGCAGGCCTATGCATCTTTCACGGATTAGGAATTTTAAAATGATTCATGGTCAGACATTTTCTTCTAACCAGAGCAAAGACAGTGCACTCGCAGAAGCAAACACTGCATTAACTATAATACCGGTATATGCCCCAAATAAATTCTTGGGAAGTTGGGAGGGAAAATTTCTGGCAGTCTTGCGGCTAAATAAATGGTTTTTACCAGGGCATTGATTTTCCATGCTGTAGAGCCGCCACTGATTGGAAACTAACATATTTTCGCGCTTACGCCCAGTAGTTATACCCTGGCTCAAGCTCCATCCTAATTATGTGAGCTTTTTCACCCCGTCGTCTGACTTTGTCTGGGTATGGAAACTGCAATAAGAGCTTCACACATGCGCAAAAGTTGTAGCACAAGTATTCGAAAATTTGGCAATTTGTTGTTCAGAGATTTTAAAAATTATAATTAACAATGATGAAAATATATTCCTATTGCATGTGCGGAGCCCCTAAAGTGTGGGCCTCTGTTCGGCCGAAGATGTCGAACATACCATTAATCCGACCCCGAAGCATGCAGTCTTCCATTTAGGCAACATAACGCACGCATGCTTGTAAACCACCATAAGTTCATACATAAAAGACAATTTCCGTGCCCATATTAATTCGCCATACCACAAAATATGGGAATATGTCCTGTGAATTTACGAATAAAATTACCTACTTGATTAAGTTGATTTATCAGAATTTTCCCGAAATTGATAACCGCCCATGTCATCCGCCATCATAGAAAGGAAGTACTTCCGGCATCTTCGTCCCAGCAAGATCAAGGCTTCCGCACAACCGTTCAATGCAATATAAATTGTATAGCGCAATATCACCGCATCTGACAACTGTAATAAGGCCGAAAAATCATATTGTTACAATTATTGGCCATCATTTAGCCTATTCAACCCGATACTGTATCAATCATGTATATTTAGCTACCCTCTGGCAATAATGACTAATTTTCATATTAAGAACAGTTAAGCGCCTGACATAGTCAGAGCTGGAGTAGGCGACCAGATAAAAAAGTATGGAATTAATTCAGTTAGCGGTTATTAGCCAACTATGGTTTTCGGTCTCTAATTAATTGCATTAGACTATCCTTCAAAAAAAAAATTATAGACTTAATTTAACCTAACTTTTCTCGAAATAAATAAATTGGCATGGCAAATATTGTTAAAGAAAATCAATAGGGTCAATTCTCAATTAGGCCTAAATGGAGTTGCAACCATCTTCATCGCTAAAAAGCAAGTAAGCCGGCTAGAAACCATATTAGAGTTACATGATAAAAAACATTTCTACCATTTCATGTTAAATGGCAATTTCGTATAAACTTAAATATTCATGCAACCAATTACAATGCCAGGTTTTTAACCTTGCTGCACTTAAAAATGACCGTGCATCAGGCGCACGCAGAAACTAAATATTAGAATTAGGCTTATTATAATTATGCTGAAGCCCCAATAATTCCGACTTGTGTCAGGAATCGCATGCAGCATTGTTCACAAGGGAAACGCATATCACAAGATATATTGGAGACAGGTCAAAGGTTTTACTGAGGCAAGGTAAAGACCCATCTTGATCACGGGCAATAATTAGTCTGAACAGAATCTGCAAAGAGAAAACCAGTTCCCGGTCATGATTCAAAGCGTCAGATTGGCTAAAGGACAGTTTTCAGTTCCTAGCAAAAGAACGGTGCACTAGGCCAGCTGCTAGAGAAGACAGGTCAAAATCCGGTGAGATGAACTTAATGTGTGGATCCTTTCTTAAGTCACATTTTAGTCATGCATATCGGCGATTACATTAAATTGTTCCTGTCACAATCTTTTTTGCTTATGTAGGCCTATGCGTTCGTCCTATGCTATGTACGGCTCATTAACGTGTCAGATGCTGTGAATGAAAGCTACCTGCATTCAAATTAATGTGTTTGCAGTTAAAATTAATTTCAGTTACAAGTTCACAAAATTGAGTGAAATAATTTAAAAGTATATAAAAAAATAATTTAATTTTTTTTGCTGGCATGGGTTTCGAACCCACAACTTCCACTCAAAGGGCGGCATCTCGACCAATGAGCTAAGGTGCACGTGCGTGTAAGCTAAAACTATAGCCGCTATTGAAGCTGCTTGAAGAGAAGCATAATAATCGCTAAGTTTTGTTCAATGTCAATTTACCCACCTCTCCGTTATCATAAAAATTATTAGCTAAATGGCACGCACGGTAAATGCGTATTAAAAATCATAGTAATACCCTCACTGAACGCTGGAGTCATTTCAAAGGAGACTAGTGTTATAATTGTGTCTCCAGACTTGCGCGACAGTTTTACCATAATTGTAGGGTCTAAGCTTATATTTTACACTTAGGCCTATCTAACTCTTAGTTGGCCTAGTACACAAAATTCAGTGACATAAGTAAGTTAAAAGTATATCTGGAAAAAATTAAGAAAAAATTTGATTAGTCGCATGGGTTTCGAACCCACGACTTCCCACTCCAAGGGCGGCACCTCGAACAATGAGCTAAAGTGCAGATATGTGCAAGCTGATATTAAGGCCGCTATTGAAGCTGCTTGTATAGAACCATATTAATCGCTAAGTTTTGCTCAATTTAAAGTTGCTGATTGATAGTCTAAAAAATTTAAAGGTTTATGCTTATCATATGCTCGATTAGCCTAGGATAGATTTTGCATTCTTAGTCCTCTGTGTGGGAAATCTACAACTTTTATTAGGCCCTTGCGTGGTGACAACCGTTTGTTCGGGGTTTTTCCACAATCGATGTATTAATGCGCAGTCCACACTGTGCAATGCGGCTCTGTGCAATGTTACTAGTTTCTAATAACTAAATTTCACTTATACTTTCACATGTGGACAAATTTAAATAGGCTAAAGAAACTAAATCCTTAGTCACTCGTTATATTTATTTGGTTACTTTTAGGACTAAAGGTAGCTATTATAAAGCCGAGAACTGAGATCTATTTTTTCGATGCTGCCATACAAATCTATTCTGTGAGCAAATGTCTCAAAAACGAGTGTTTCACCCTAAAATGAACGGGGGCGTCGCCGCGAAGGGGTTTAGGGGCAACTGGCCGCTTTTTAGCGGGAAATAGACGTACTAAAACGAGTACCCCACCCCTTTTAACGGTTTTTTGGAACAGTGTATGACGCACACCTTCCGCGCCAACGCATTTAGCACACCTGGGGTCCAATGGACCCCACCGATAACATGGGTTGAAATTATATCAACTAGATAGAACTTGGAATGAATGACTGAAATTTATGGTGCACATAGCACATGCACTCGTGGAACATTTTTGGGTCAATACATATAGTCCAAAATTTAACCCTATGGCTACCAAATTGGGTGCTATCCATCAATTTCCAGGTTTTTGCCAAAATAAAAAAACTTGTTTCATATGGAATAATATCTTGACTTTTAATACGATTTATGGGGGTTCATTTACACACATCTTGAGGTAAGATTTGTGATGATACCTCATACCGTTCAAAAGTTATACCCGATATAACCAAGGTACCAAGAGGAGTTGGAAACCACCCACTTAGGTATTTAGACTATTATTATCTTATCCCACATTTATAATAAAAAGCAACATATTATGCCATTTTATAGAGGGAATGTGAGGCTACATTGTCATACTAAATAATTTGTTTTTTCATAACCGGAAGTGTTCAAAATAAATTAAAATGTATGAACAATATTGCTTTTTTCTTAACAATTTTCTACCGAGGATTTGTAACTTGCTCAATTTTTGCACCAATGGTATAGCCATAAAAAATTACGGGTTGCCATATGTAATATATGTATGTATGTATTTTTTGTATAACGTGTGTATGTTTGTATGAATCTATGCAAGTATGTATGTATGCATGTGTATCTATTTGTATATATTTATCCGTGTATATGTGTATGTATGTAATCTATGTAGGTATAATTGCATGTGTTATGTTTATGAATGTAAGCTTGTGTATGTTTGTATGTACACATGTGTAGTATGTATGCATGTATGTATATGTATGTATGTATTTATGTATGTATGCATGTATGTATGTAAGTACATACATACATACATACATACATGCATTCATATATACATACATGCACACATATATACAAACATAACATACATACCTTGAATATATACATACATACATGGCATACCTAAGTACACATATGTACATACATACATACATACATACATACATACATACATACATACATACATACATACATACATACATACATACATACATACATACATACATACATACATACATACATACATACATACATACATACATACATACATACATACATACATACATACATACATACATACACGCATATGCAATGCATACATTCAGACATACATACATGTACATACATACACGTATATACAATACATACATTCACACATACACATATACATACATACATACATAATACATACATACATACATACATACATACATACATACATACATACATAATACATACATACATACATACATACATACATACATCCATACATACATACAATGTACATACATACATACATACCTTGCATATATACATTAAACATGCATACACTGAAAGTAAATGTGAACAGACGAATGTAAACAGACGGATGGGGGGCAATGGCGGGGCGGGGGTGTAATGTCTCAATGGGGGTAATGGTCAGGGCAGTGGTGGGGGAAAAGGAATGGGTAATGGGCCGAGGGTTTGTCCTGTTCCAATTATGCTATAGTCGATGCACCATGGACCTATCAATGCTGAAGCCTGGGGTCCATTGGACCCCAGGTATGCTAAATATGCCCTAGGTGTCTTTCTCAATTTTTTCCATTCAACCAGGGGTGCTACAGTCTCCCAACTTTTTGGTACATGTAGGGGGATGAATTCTTGAGGAATTTGAATTATTTCAGATTTTTAGTTTTTATATCGATAGAGATATTCAAGTTGTTTGCACCTATGGGGTCCAATGGACCCCAGGTGTGCGTTACAGGGTTAAAATATTTTTTGGTAAATAATATTATACATTTGAGAGGATGAACCATTGAAAACCTTTTTAAATGCGTCAAAGGTCTTCTTAATACACGACAGAAATTTGTCAACAGTAAGCTTACTTCTACTTTGACAAAAATATTCTGTTCTAAGTGCTTCTATCCTAAGTGACCCCGGACATTATTATTATTATTATTGAACTTTTATATAGCGCACCTTCAATGTAATCTACTCAGAAGCGCTCCCACTTCAGTAACAGCTAAATATGGCAGTTTTTAACAGTGAAAAGAAGCATAGTGGTGTGACCTCTAGGCACCAGGCGGAGAGCAACAGGGAGCCCATTCCATGTTCTAGGGCCAGCCACTGAGAAAGAGCGTCGCTGCATTACAGCAGCTCGAGGATGAGGGGTCAAGAGTTCTGCTTGATCAGCTGATAGGATGTCAGATCGCCGCTGGACACCAGAGGTGGGACAGCAGAGTTTTTGTAGGTACATGGGAGCAATGAGCAGGACCCTCCTTGCAGCGCCAGACTAGTGCAGAAACCCTATAAGTGATCCACTGTGGAATTGGAAGCCAGTGGAGGACATTCCGCATGTATTCCGTGGCTTGATCAAATTTAGGAATGCGACCAATAAGACGTGCAGCTGTGCGCAGAACCCGGTCAAGACACCCCATCCGGATCGCCGGGAGCCTGACATCATATCCATGATCTTCCTATGCCAGAACGTGTAACAGGATAAGCTTACTCGTTAAATTAGGCTTCGCTCACATAATCTAAAAATACCACGCCATGATTCTTGGCTGGAATTGGGTTTATCACGAGAATGTTGTATTATTGATGACTAATTTGACGCTAATAATTTATAGTCATTTCACTGCGATTGAATTTGCACTGTTTTCGCCAATTAATATTTCAATCTGGTATAACAATGTTTTATGTTCCATTGTGTGTTTGCAAGTGGAGTAATAAAGAAAATACTTTCTTACTTAGGCCTATTTGTTTATAATTAGATTTTCGAAGGATTGTTTCTCCGTGCTTCATAAAGTCCGAAATATAATCGCAGATTCATAATTGCTGAAATTTGATGCCGAAACAAACAACGCAATATTAATTTCTGTCGAAGTAGAATATTTATTAGGCGTACACCCACGGTAAAATCTCTGATTAGGTTTTTCACCGAGATGAAATTGATATCTCAGGATATTTAGAAAAATTTGTTGGAGTGATGGAACAATGAAGAAGACAATTTTCTTTTAAAATTATGAAAAACTAAAATTCATAAAATCAAAAAGTGACATTAATAACAACAAGACCAAGCCAAGATCTGGTGTTATCAAGAGCAGACAATAAGATGAGAAAAACATTTATAGTTAGAATGCTTTATTATACATACTAATTGCTTCCTTTTTGATAGTTTTTTGGTAATAGTACTAGTAGTAGTGGTAGAAGCAGTAGCAGTAACAGTAGCAGTAGTTGTCGTTACTGTGGTTGTTGCTGTGGTTGTAGTAGTTATAGTAGTTGTTGCATTAGTAGTTGTAGTCGTAGTGCATAAAGTCGCTTTAGTGGTAGTAAGATCATAGTAATAAAGTTGGTTCCGATAATCCGGGTTGCCATTGAAGATATGACTTCGATGATGAAGACGACGACGACAACAACAAAAGCAACGAACAACGACAACGACGATGATGACAACGACAACGACGACATCCGACATCATTTTCTCTTCCCTGACTTCGTCCATTCTTGATTACCGCCTAAGTCCTTTGAAGCCACTCCATTCATTCACTCTCCATACCTCCACGACGGTCACCCTCCCCAACCCCTCCCCCAATCCACCCATTCCTCCCAACCGCAAATCATCTCCCAAGCCCTAATCGGTCTTCCAGATCGTCCAGCGGAAAATAGCCCACCCGACGGCAGCAATTCCCTGCTTCCTTCCTTCCATCTTTCCTTCTCATATTGGCCGCATCGTCGCCCAGCAATTCAGCTTGATTGATCGAGCCTTCTGCGGCGCTGCCCGTGTCATCCTCCCTCGCGTGCTTGCTGCTGCTCGCCGGCGTACGTCGCTCCTCTGACCGAAGGCATATGCGGCTTCTTGACCCGACCCGTTGACCGTCTCTGGATGGACCGCTGCCTCTAGAAACGCAATTAATCACGCGCTCATATTTTGCGGCGGGTCGGGTCGACGCGCTCCATATGCTGCGTAATATAATTGAAAACGTGATACCTGTTGGATATGAGTGCACTCACGGAGGGTGTACGTGAAGTGTTGGGCAGGGCAGGGATAGGGTGTGTACGGGTAAGAAGAGACGACACGAGAGAGTGATGCTTGTATAGATAACCATTTTTAGTACGTCAATCAATAATTCCTTTGAAAAATACTACCATAAACTGTCAATCGCAATAAATACTTTGAAATATACCGATTTTTTACCCTAAGATATAATGACGAATTTATCGGTTCTCGCAGCCATGAAAATTTACAAAACGCTCACCTTGAAATATTTTGCGTTTTAAACACCTTTAAGTTAAGAAAAACAAGTGCTATATAAATTAATTTTTGCAAAATTTGTGTCATTAGTTAAGGAGGCAAAAAATAATCAGTAACTATTATTTAAACTATGACTAATGATAATGATCATGGACTGCATGGACAGATGTGTCAGTGTAACTTCACTCTCCAAATTTATCATGCTTGAGATTGGCATTTCAAACGCGCAAGCAGTTTCAGTATCGAAATTAACTGTGTTGTATTTTGTTCGGATAGCAAGAAACTCCACAACTGCCTGCATTCTGGTAGTGCCAGTCCCAAGCCTGGCGAAAGGAGGAGGGCGAAACTGATCATGCATGGTTTCACACAGCGTCGTTAAACAGCTACAAGCAAAATCGTTTCAGTTGTTTTCTCAAAGCGATACACACAATTTGTATTATTAAAATGTTTTACACACCTTTAACTCACGTATTAACGACACTATTTAACTTTGATTTTGTTCAAGTGAGTAGCTAGAAAGTACTTTCTTCCATATTACGAAGAAAACATAGATCCTTTTCGTTTGATTTCATCGACACCTTTAACTCAGATATTCTCAAAAATACAAATAATTTTTGACACTCAAAGAACGAATAAATTATGTTCAATATCGATGAAAACAATAGAACATACTGATAAAGTCAGCGGTGTAGATGGCATAGAAGAAGAAACGCAATTCTCCGTTGTGCTATAATAATGAAGAGAAGACAGTCATTGTGTATCAGGCGTTAGCGATTTCATTTTGCTTATTCTCGGCATATGAGAACGTTTATCAGAAGAGGTAATATTCAAAGGAATCACAGGGACCAATCAATCGGTGGGGTCTTGATTTTATCGCCGTTGCGGGTCTCAGGCTGTTCGCGCATTTGACAATTTTGGGCAAATAGAAGCCAGAAATAGGTAAACAGAATAATTATTTTGAAAAAAATTGCGCAAATTACTATGAATGGTCGTCAGAAATATGTTCGGCTCAAAGGCGTCGGTTCTTCCGCCTAAGTCACCTGGCAACTTTTCCAAACCACTTTCAGCCCTGGAGAGATGAGAGAGGTGGACAGACAGTACTTACTTAATAGGCCTATTTAGTCCTACCTAAAGCAGGTCTGCGTGTCCGACAACCAGTGTTGCCACTGAGGTTTCAGAAAAAAACCTAGATTTCCTTGTGAAAAAAACCCAGAAAAACCCAGACCGTCGTCCGGCCGAAAAGTCAAGAAAATTTTCAATTTTCGCCGGCAAAAAAAGTTGATGACTTTTTTTTTTAGTCGTCCGGCCGAAAAAGTCAAGAAAAATGTAAAAATTTTCGCCTCACCCAAAAAAACCTAGATTTTCCCAAAAAAACCAGAAAATTTTCGACTCACCCAAAAAAACCTAGATTTTTCCAAAAAAACCCAGAAACCCAGACGAAGACGAAAAAACCTAGATCCAGTGGAAAAAACACAGCTGTGGCATCACTGCCGCCGGCAACGCATCTCCTTCGCTTCAATTTTGTAAAGTCGATTGTTAGACAATGCAATCAATGATGAGACATAATTATTTATAAAGAGCCTGTAAATGGACAAAGAAAGGTACCTAAAATAGAACACAGTTACACTTAAGTAGTAATGTTAAAAATATTTTACACACCTTTAAGTCGTGTACTAACGACGTTATGTAAAATTGATTTTGTTCAAGTGAGTAACTATACCTTTCTTCCATATTATGGGAGATGGGGGGAAAGAGATAATTTTCGCTTAATTTCAAAGCGTTACCGAAAGGTAAAGTGTGTACTTGACAAATTATTTGTTATGTAGATACTTTGTACAATATAATAACGCTATGATTTTCGACAATTTTGCATTGATTGTCTAATCTTGAAAACAAAATTGTATGCATCAACATTTAAAATGATTTTTGATAATACATTCTTTTTGATAAGTTCAACCTTTCTCTAAATTAATTTTTTGTGTAATTTTCTATAAATGCTATGTTTTTTAAAATATTTTTGACTCTTCTACTTGATATTCGATACATTGATGCCTGATTTAATTTTTACTTCCTTTTCAACTTTTAATTAGTTACTGTGCGCGTGTTGCGAAATACGCTTAAAAAATTATAGTGACATATTAATATGTTTTAGAGGTGTCTAAAATCGGCGCACAATTAAATGATGTTTATTAATATGATGTCTAACAAATGGACTTCAAGTAACTTTTGATAAAACATTACATCTGTCAAATTCATTTCTTTCCATAGCATTTTTCATTTTAGGATGTGATCTGTATTCACTTGTCCTTGGACTTTACATTCCATTAAGCCGCATTTGTAATCCATTGACGATTGATAGAATCGAGTAGATCAATGATATGAAACGCATAATAGAGTCCTAACTTTATATACCACCGATTAATAACGTTTTAAAGGTGTGTTAGTTCTGCGCTCCAGCCAAGCATTCTCAATTATAATACCACGAATAAAAATTCCCAAGTTTCAATCCCTGGCACAGAACAATAAAACTCAATCAATCAATCATGCAGTCAGTCAATCAATTAGTCAGTCAATCAATCAATGAATCAATCAGCAAATGAATCAACCAATCAATCAGTCAGTTAGCCAATTAATCAATCAATTAGTCAGCCAATCAATCAGTCAATCAGTCAGTCAGTCAGTCAGTCAGCCAGCCCGGCATTAAGTCAATCAATCAGTCAGTCAACCGATCAGTCAGTAAGTCAATCAATCAATCAATCTATTGATATATTAAATCAATTAAACTATCAATCAAACAATCAAACAAAAGCAATCATCCAGTCAATCAACCGAACGGACAACTCTCTTGCTAACCGCAGGAGTACAGTTATGATGATAGGAACACAATCCACTGAGATTGGCTAGACCCAGAGGAGCAACAGTTCTGCTAACAGTCTCCTCAGTAATTTCGATAATAGTTTCAAGCGATCTAGTCAGTACAGTGACTCACTAAGCAGTTTATCCCTTTGTTTGTATACATTTTTAATAATTTTTTAATGACTTATATTAATTTTAATATTTATTTATTTACATTTTTAATTCTTTATTTTTCATGACTAATATTATTGGCATCGTTGCAAGAAACGTAAGTACATTGGCACTGGCTTAACTTTCCGCAGCGCATCTCATTTAGGATTGCATCTTTCGTGTGGCGATGCTTATCAGGCTGGTCACTCTCTTATCTGTGTGAGCTTTGTCTTCCTCTTTCCACTTGCATAGACCGACGCGTACTGCGCGCTCTGCTGTCCATGGTGACTTAATGGTTCCTTTCTTTCGCTCTGCAACAATGCAGAGGCGTTCGTTCTCTGTGGTAGGTCCAACAACCTGGTATGTACTTTCCTTTGACTATGCGACACCTGAGAAGCAGTTTTCAAGTTCACAAACTGTAAAAGTCATAGGCTGAATGAAATTGCGCTTTTATAAAGAGAAAAAAATATGAATTCAAAGGTGTCTAGGCAGAGATCACCAATTTAACTGTTGCCGAGGTTGATGCAGAAGATACTTAAAGTTCTAAAAGTTTTGCAGGGTAGAATAATCATTACTATTTATGCACTTGTCAATCGCACCATCTAATGATCAAGTATCACTCGATGGGGCTGAGTAATTGTAGCTGAAGATCCCATACACTTGACGTTTCGGGGTAGGAGCCTTTAAGACTTAAAGTAATTCTATACCTGCTTCAAGAATGCAGTTGTTTTCATCGTAGGCCTAACTTATTCTTTAACAGCATCATATGCATGGTTATCAATTGTAACTGAAATGCCAAAAATGATTTATGTGGACGGCAACGACCCCTGATTTCATATACTTTGGTTAAACACGGGATCCAGTCAATACGGGCGACTCTGATTTTACATCAGTCATCATAGCAATTTTCTCTGTTACAAAGCCTACAGACGCCTTACATTTACAGCATCAGAACTAAAAATATTTATAAAACTAGAAACTTATAGCATCAGAATATTATCATAAAAAGGTGTCTAAACGGAGCCTCACAATCTCACTTATTTTCAATTCTTTTACAACATGACGTTGTTGAAGTGATGCTATCAATGTACGATACTCATACCGTTACAAAGATCTGGTGCATATTCAACAGCGTTACATAATTCTACAGCAATTATTACAAATAGCAAATTTTAAATGTCGTGATGTAGGAGTCCATGGTTTAACGACAGTGTTTGGCAGAAGCCGTTGCCGTCGCAAAAGTATTTTGGCATATTACAGCTGGATATTTAGAGAAAACGGTTGAGGCGTTTTAGGCTGAAATGATAAATTACTGGTTAACTAGGGAATATACACGATGTCCCAATTGAACTGATACCCTTTTGTTTAGTCGGTATACTTGTCAATTCTAAATGAAACACTATAAAATTTGAATTTGACAAAATTTTCAGGAAACATTGATCATTTATTCCTCTTACATTGCTTAAAATTTTATAGAGTTGCATTTATAATTGACAAGTATATTTCCAAAAGAATAAGGGTAGCAGTTCAATTGGGACACAGCACAAAATATAATGTAGGGAAACTTAGGGCAACTTTTTTTATAGTATATTAATCCAGCACTTAGAGGTGTCTAAGACGATGTGAACTTTATTCTATATTATAGCGTTTCATTACATCTTGCAATGAAAACAAGAAACTAGTTATAGTCCGGTTTATTTTGATGTAATAGCATTTCTTTATTCAATAATAAACTTGGTGTAGTATTTGCATAAGTTTTACCTGAAGTGGGGCGCGGTGGTATAGTGGTGGCGTCGTTGCGAAGGACCCGGAAGGTACAAGGTTCGAATCCACCTCGCCGCGTAAGGACAATGGGCAAGTCCTTCACTCACAATTGCTCAGCGCTTTGGCGTGTAACTCCGATGCAGTGTCCGCTTTACATTCGGGAGCGCCTCTGAGTAGAGAGCTTGAAGGGGCGCTATAACAAGTGCACATACAAACAAACAAACAAACAAGGTACCTACTCCCGGTACCGCGCCCTGTAACAGATATTTTTCTAAAGAGCTTCCTTGAATGCAAGGACACCTTTAAATCGTTCTTCTTAATGCAATGAATAAGTAATTTTCTCTATTTTTTTATTTATTAGATGACTTTTATCTATACTTATAATGACGACAAGAATTATCCTTCTTTCTTCTACTTAACACTTTCCAGAAATTTGTTTAACATTATTCACTTGTCACCAAATTTCCAGCCATTTGGTCGATTGCTTGTTAGACTAAAAGAATGGGAGAAATTAAACTCCTTTCGCGTTCTTAGTTTATATAACATCGGCCGACACAGTTTAAAAGGTGTTACAAATCGGTGTTATGACTATTCGTGCTCACAAATGTTCATGTTCAAAAATGTCCAAGATAATTACAGCCCTGACACTGAGTAATTCAATCAAGCAATCAATCGATCGATCGATCTATCAATCAATCAGTCAATCAATCATAGAACGAATCATTCACTCGGTCAGTTTTCCAATAAATCAATCCATAAGTTTGTCGGTCAATCAAGTAGTCAATCAGTCAGTCATTTGATCAATCAATCAATCAATCAATCAGTCAGTCAAATCAACAATGAGGCAAGCAATCATCCAATCAATCCACCAATCAACAGACATTGTTTCGACATATTGCACATGCAATGAACCAATAATAATAATCAATCGACTTCATTTGAAACTCAGATGTACAGTAGCGCACAGAACGACAGATGTTAAATCCACAGTACTGTGAATGGTTAGCCGCAGTGGAGCATTTAGTTCTTCTAACCGACTCACACTACTACGATCATAATAATTACGTCAAGCGACAAAGTCAGCACACCGACTCGTTATTAAGCAGCTTATCTTTTATTGAAATTTTTTTTATGATACGTCTATAATTCTGAAATATAAATACTAATGGCGCTGTTGTAATAAACGCAAATTATATCTAACATAATTATCTAACATACATGTATATCTGAATTTTGACTATGCGAGTATGCGTGACATCATAACGTCTGTGTTTGGGTCTATTATAATTTGTATCATGTGATTGCGTCTGTGAGTCAACATGTCGCTATTTTGTGCGAAATTAGAATTTATAAAAAACAATTCTAAAATTTAAGGGTGTCTGAGCAGATTGCTGAAAAATTAAAAATTAAAAGTGTATAAATGAGGCAAAGTAAAACAATCATTATTATTTCATGCTCTTGTCAAATACACCATCTACAGATCAAGCATTGATCGATGGCGCTCACGATGCCTAACCTATGTGAGGCTTTAAGTAAACGTTTGCCTCTTGGTACGACGCAATCCTTAATATCGCAAATTTATCGTTCGATAGCATATTGTACCGTTTTTAGTTGGAGCTGTAATAAGTATGCCGAACTAATTTAACCCTCGGGCTACCAGGGGGGGGTGGTATCCACCCCCCCCCTAGGTTTTTCCCAAATCAATTTTTTTTCGTTAGAAATAAAATTTTGACGTTTTAGGTAGCTGTAGAGGATTCATTTGCACACATTCTGAGCTAAAATGTGTGATGATATACCATACCATTCAAAAGTTATACCCGATATACCCGAGGCACCAAGGGGGGTGGATACCACCACCCCCTTAGATTATCGGATGTATCTTATCCGTCCTTTGACATGAAGAGACAACAATTACACCATTCTGTAGAGGGAATGTGGGGCTACATTTTGGTGGTCACGGAGTTGTTTTTTGACAACCGGAAGTGCTCAAAATAAATTAAAATATAAATAAAGGTGTTTTATTTTCATAAAATTTTCATGTTTTTCCTATTAAAAATTATTCATAATTTATTTTTTAAGAGAAATAAATTATGTCATTCTATAGAGTGCATTTAGGGCTATTTTTTGATACCAATTAATTTGACATTTGATGACCGGAAGTGCTCAAAATAAATTTAAATGTGTGAAAATGTTGGGTTTTTTTACAACGCAAACCGATAAGTCTGCGTAAACGTTTTTCAGCATGTTTTACATGTTTTTTCTCTTTTTTATTGTAACTAAAACTAACTTATTACTAGTTTTTTTAGTTGAATATTGGACTTTATTATATGTAAACTATTTTTAATTAAATAAATTATGTTAAAACACACAGAATCTAATATTTTGCTTATGCGAAAGTATACATTTTGTGGAATCGACGGGTGCCTACGGTAAACATATCATAACTTCGGGGTGCTTTCATATATTTTAAACCTAAATACACCATTTTGTGCAGAAATGAATGCTGAATCCATAGGTGTATTACAAGTTATGATATCTCAAACCAAACCCAAAATCCAGGGGGGGTGGTAACCACCCCCCCTTGGTAGTCAGTGTTACAAAAAAAGCGTGGTAGCCTGAGGGTTAAAGTCGATGGAAACGGTTTCTGATTTCAAACGCTGTAGTCGAACTTTGAATTCATTCAAAAACTTTTCAGTTCGCTTTTGCATCAGACTTAGAAAGCAATGTTTAGGTTAATCCATAGTTTAGAGTAGCCTTATGGCATCGAAGGCCGTTGACGACAACATAAAGGTTCCATGACTAAATGGCACGCGACAAAATGTCATGGACGAAATGTCATGGACAAAATGGCACGGATAAAATGTCCGTAATGACACGATGTCACGTACAGAATGTCACGGACAAACTGTCATAAATTGAGTAGATAAGTGTCTATTTTAAAAACTGATAATTTTTGCAGCCATAATCTTACCAGTATGTCACTTGCCTTAAAAACTATTTGCCGTTCGAGTATCCCATTATGGAATTTGCAAGAAAATTAATAATAAAATCCGAAGATCAATATTATTATGAACGTCGAATTTCAAAAACACCTTTTAATAACTTTTTAAGTTGGTATAAATAATTAGAATATTAAAATTATTCAATATTCGACGTACTTGGAAGACAACATGCTTTGATGAGAGAACATAATTGGTAATCATAAATGTCACGTAAAAAATGTCATACATGTAAATGAGTAAGTGAATGTCTATTTTAATGACTGATAATCGCACAATCAATTGCAAAGTGATTGTAACCGAACATTTTCAATGGTAAGTACCAGGAAGAAAACATAATCAATTTACAAGAACGGCTATATACAATTTTCAATGCAGCATGTTTTCACGCAAGCGATGTACAACTAGTAGTTTAAAATGTCCACGTGGAGATTTCCAATATCGTGCATTTTATGAAAGATGTAATTTATTTAAATAACGTATTTACAAATCTAGTTTCGGTAGTTTCTTGAAGCACAGCAATGTGAAGCACGGTTCTTAAAAGTCGGTGTCTGTCATTCTATTTAGTGTGCACCGCTGCAGATTACATGTTGGTCTTGAACCTATAATTATTACATTAATGTGTAAATTGTGTATAATAGTTAGAGTCATGGTCTCCGTTAACATCTGTTATTAGCGGAGGTTTCTCGTTTCACGACATATTAATTATTATGCCTATAATTGATAGCTTTTATATGGATGTTCGCAGGATGAAATGGTAGATTACTTTCTAATACACGGTTTGTTCAAAAATAAGAAATTTATAGAAACAGTAGTAAACAGTTTGAAGGTGTCTTAGTTGACCAAGTCCTTCACTCACAATCGTTCATGCTATTCGGTGTGAAGTTCTGATTCACTGTCCACGCTGTAGTCGGGAGAGCCTCTGAATATAATATGTTGAAGGGGCGCAATTATAGTAAGTGCTCATGTTATTATGTGCTCAAGTTATTATGCCTATAAAATGATAGCTTTTACGGATGTTCGCAGGATGAAGTTGTACACTACAAAATACGCCGTTTGTTCAAAAATTAGTTATTTATAAAAACAGTAGTAAACTGTTTGAAGGTGTCTTAGGGGACCAAGTCTTTCAATCACAATCGTTCGCGCTATTCGGTGTGAAACTCCAATTCAGTGTCCTCGTTGTAGTCGGGAGCGCCTCTGAGTATAGTATTACGTTGAAGGGGTGTAATAGCAAGTGCTCATACACACGGACATTATTTCATGCACTCAACATACAGACACGCATTTCGTCAGCCCAATTCTGTGGTCTGTGTGATTTTTTTCGATTTCATTTCTGCTAGAACATAAAATCTTACAGCACTGAGATGCGAAGGTCTAAACGGCAGCAAACACTTGATTGCTCTCGTGTTCGAGTCCAGATATTTTTGCATTGTTTTGTATCTATAAATTTATATAGCGCCTCTTGCATTATGAATATTATTATTAAAGCACGAAGAAAATGAAACGCCTTCAAATAATACAATACAATACAATACAATACAATTCACTTTATTGCAACCAGAAAACAAGAAAACAATAAAAGTACAAAACATGCATGCATTGGCTTCAAAGGGGGGCCCAAAAGGGATGGACATCCCGCTGGGAAGGGTCACCCAAGTAAAAAAAGTCCCAAGAAAAATTAATCAAGATAGCTTAAAAGAAAGAGACTAAAACAAATTAGGTGATGACAGATTGCATAAAAGCTTATATTGTCAAGAGCATATAGAGAAACAAACTTAACTAAGTACTTAACTAAAATCTTAACTACACATGGTCATGTGCACTTCAAGTAGCATTAGTGGAGGAGAGTAGAAGAACACGAAGTTTCTTTTTAAATACCTGCAGACTACTCGATTGACGAATGTCAATTGGTATTGTGTTCCATACTTTAGTGCCATAAGATCAGTATGAGAATTGTGGAAAAATAACTGGGGGGTTGGCCTATGATAAACTTGAAATTGGGGTATGAAAAACAGACTTTAGCATAGGGCTCTAAGAAAGACTGGGGGGGTTGAACCCCCCCAACCCCCCGGCAATTCTCACCCTGCATAAGATTTAATAGTAAACCGCCTAGTATTAGATTGAGCTTTGACAGGGCGAAAAGCAGATGAATTCCTAGTGAAATGCGAATGGATGTCAGAGGCGTGAGGGAGGTAACCTTGGAATACCGAAGGAAGGAGACCGTGTTCGAGTCGAAAAAAGAACTCGCTAATTTGGAGATCCTTTATCTGGTCAATTTTCAGGAGATGAAGTTCATTAAAGGAAGGGCCAGTGTGTTCCCGTTTACGAATACCCGCAATTATACGAACAGCCCTCTTCTGTAAGATTACAAGTTTATGAAGCCTGGATTCGTATGTCGATGCCCAAACAAGGTTGCAATATGTGAGGTAGGGGTAGACAAGGGTATAATACAATCAATAATGCGAGACTAAATAATGAGAAAAACACTGGTCTAGTACCTTGCTCATAAGTGCTGTAATATGCCGAGCAAATTTCTGTCCAGG
>CAMAOG010000139.1:0-33757 GCA_945859605.1 Lumbricus rubellus | reverse complement strand
TCTCGCCTCCAGCCAAACAATGCAGACACGCTCTTGCGTATATAAATATATATACATGTATATATATACATGTGTATATATATATATTATGCATGTATATATAAATATAATTATATATATACATAGTTAATATTATTTATGTCGAAGATCTATATATCATTACATCCTTAATAACCTATAATGCTTATTATATAGGGACTTAAGCGCTTAATGTCGTTGTTCTCATCATCATCATCGTCATCGTCGTCGTTGTCGTCAGCAGTGTTATCATTTGCCGCCAATATCATCGTCGTCGTCGTCATCATCAAAATTGCCATCATTACCCTCATCATCACCATCATCATCATCATTATCAATATCATCATCGTCGTCGTCGTCGTCGTCGTCATTGCCACCTTCATCATCATCATTATCATCACCATCATCACCAACATCACCATCATCATCATCATCATCACCATCATCATCACCAACATCGTCATCATCGCCACCACCACCACCATCATCATCATCATCATCATCATCATCATCATCTCCACCACCATCATCATCATCATCATCGCTACCTTCATCGTCACCACCACCACCGCCTCCACCATCATCATCATCGTCGTCGTCGTAACCAGCATCATAGCAACCGCATCTTTATTATCGCCACCGTCGTCGCCATCTGCGTTATCGTCACTTTCATTATTCTCATTATCGTCATCTTTATCGTCATCATCATCATCATCATCATCATCATCATCATCATCGTCATCATCATCATCGTCGTCGTCGTCGCTATTCTTCGTATAAATCATCGCCCATCCATCGGTCCAGATGATTTTGTGCTGACGAGGACTGAGTCACGTTCGCGGCCAGAAAACTTGCTCAATAATTCACACTGTACCATAGCAGTGTGTGTGTATCTGAAGCGGGACATGCGCGCAAGCTGCAGCAGAAGACTGTATGGAGAAGTGTATGGAAGCTGAATATAATAGACATCAAATGATATATTCTCATTGGCAGACAAATACTTCACTCAAGAGAATTGATTTCTGCTGTTACTGTCAAAGAATGCCCTGACGTCATACTCCATTGTCAACTTCTCTTCGTATGTGAGTTCGCACGTACACAGTGCACGACTGTAGCCTGCACATTTATGTACAGTGAATGCGAGGGCCTACTGTACGCATATTATACAGAGAGACACACAGAGAGACAGATAGACATAGGCTACATAATATACAGACTGATGAGAGAGACAGCGACAGGCCGACGTAGCTGCTGACTAAGTTACTGTAACTAGATTTTACGGAACGTGATAAAACTGCATAAACTGCAGTTCCAACTCATGCCATATTATCATCATCATGAGCATCATAATCACGCATCGTCATCTTCATCATCATTGACACCACCACCACCACCATCATCATCACCGTCACCGTCATCATCATCACCACCACCACCACCACCACCACCATCACCACCATCATCATCACCGTCACCGTCATCATCACCATCATCCCCACCACCATCACCACCACCATCATCATCATCACCATCATCATCATCATCATCATCGTCATCATATCATGATCATCATGATCATCAGCATCTGCTGAGTGTTATGCATTGATGTATTTCTTAAAAAGACTTTATCTAGCGCCTATAAAAGTATATTATATTTGATCCATCTTCCTCTTCTATTTCTGTAATTTATTTCAAATAAATAATAGGCATGCAGAAAGCATCGAACAAATGGACAAAACGATTTGACGAAGAATTGCAAAACAAATGTAGTATTGTAATTTTTTATCATAATATGATAATATTATCACTATCTTTAGGTTGGTTACTTCAGTCTAACGAGATCATTAGCGTCTCCCTCCTTCTTTATCCACACTTGGGTCTGGCACTACCAAGGTGCAAACAGTGGCAGAGTTTTTACCAACTCCTTCGCTATTTTTATGTTCAATAATTATTCAACCAATCATCTTCATTCATAAATTCATGTAACCTCAAATTATGCACAATTCTAATTTTACAATAAATTAGGTATAATTTAAAATAAAATTGACAGAAATTTAGTTGTCTTTCTTATATATTAATTTTCTCCTTCTATACATTCATGTAGCGCCCTGCTTGACCTGTCTGCTAATGAAGCGCCCCCTACCGTCGTTCATTCTCGTGGTGTTCAGGCGCTTTGTCACTAGACGTCGCCTAAGGCGGAAGTCACGAGACCGGAAGTCTCGTCACCGGAAGCCCGCAGAGAGGATGCTGTCTCCTGATAGACGACCGGCTGCTTTGGTCCGAGGTCCTGAGAAATAAGAATTGGTCTTAGGTCCTGAGAAATAAGAATTGGTCTGAGGTCCTGAGAAATAAGAATTGGTCTGAGGTCCTGAGAAATAAAAATTGGTCTTAGGTCCTGAGAAATGAAATTGGTCTTAGGTCCTGAGAAATAAAAATTGGTCTTAGGTCCTAAGAAATAAATAGATTGGTCTTAGGTCCTGAGAAATAAAAATTGGTCTTAGGTCCTGAGAAATAAAAATTGGTCTTAGATCCTGAGAAATAAAAATTGGTCTTAGGTCCTGAGAAATAAAAATTGCTCTTAGGTCCTGAGAAATAAAAATTGCTCTTAGGTCCTGAGAAATAAGTATTGGTCTGAGGACCTGAGAAATAAATAGATTGGTCTTAGGTCCTGAGAAATAAGTGTCTGTTATGAAGTGGTATGTAGTCAGAAATTCCATACTTTAGAAACGCTTTGATTTTTATATTTCGTATGATTCTAAGCAGGCCTATCTTATGCTGAGTCTGTGAAGGTTTCTACTCTTTTTCTAAGGACTTTTGTCGGTTTCTGGCAATGTGGTGACCATCTGTAGTCTTCGAGTAGAGTTTCAGGTAGAAAACTCACACTCTTCGGTTTCTCAGTATGGGGCTTATAGGGCGTATACAAATGCCTTACTGTCGGTAGTGAACTCGCACTTTCGGTTTCTGCAAAGCTCCATTTCTTATAGGACTGTCAATTTTGCGTCGTAGCGATGGACATTGAAAATTGGCATACTGGGTTTTCGGATGATTCGGATTTGCGGTTCCAATTTAGTTATGTAGCCTATTTACAAATGCTAAATTGGCCAAACTAAGTCGAATGCTATAATTATGTACACGGTCGAGTTTAAGTACTGCAGATACGTGAAGAGTAGATCGCGTTCTAATGTCGATGGAGTATTGAAGGCTGCAGCGAAGTCTTATGTATTGGCGCTGATCTACTTCGGTTGTTGCTGACCAGTTTTCCATCTTCGTCGTCAATCTTTAAGTGTGGAGAAAGTGGATTGTAGTATTGCGGAGAAGTCTACGATCTTCGTTAATTGGTTGAATATAGTTACAAAGAAGGAAAGAATTTGTAAGCAAAGCCGGCTAGGCGATTATAATTCTTAGATTATAATTGACATAATTGTGATAATATCGCCACTCTATAGGTAATTAGGCATAGGCTACTACAATAATTTAAATAAATGGGAATCTATTTTTGTAGAATATATATTTCTATTTAAAACTCAAGGTGTTTTTTCAATATAGATCTATCAGTTATTCGATGTAACGTAGTGTGCAATTCTTTTCGAGGTATAACGAACAGCAATTGACTTACTCCTATAGTCACGCAGGTTGAAGCTACACATGGACATCACATCAACTGGACCGACTACAACACTAAAAACAGCAAAACATTGGAAAAATGACCGAGAACAATGAGGATTTAAAAACTGAAGCATTGGTTTTTAGTGAATGGAAATGGAAAATGATACGACAGAATATAATATTCGTACCCATCACCGCCAAATGCCATGGCGTCAAGATGATGAATTTTCCATTTCCATTCACTAAAAACCAATGCTTCAGTTTTTAAATCCTCCTCACTGATCTCACTTCAACTCTTCAACGTCGAAATCAAATCACGACGACTCAACGGTCCAAAATTTTCCGACTGCTGCAGCAGTGAACCAGTCTAATCAGACGAGATTTAGCGAGACTAATTTTGTAGCGCATATTTAGCTAATCAGATCCCCCGATGGACGCCTCCAAATTGGGGTCAGTTCGGCCTAAATGACGTCTCCGAGGTCCGTGCGGGTTGTCCTTTTTTGAGTTGGGAAAGGTATGATTGAAGGGTGGCTTAAGAGGGATCTTGGAAACGATGGGAGTCGGAGACAAAGCGTATAATAATGACAGGGATGGGGAGGTGGAGGGGAGGAAAATGGGAGGGGAGGAAAGGTGAGAGGCAGAGACAGGAAGGCGGAGAGTGAAGTGGAGGTTTGTTTCAAGCATCGAAGATTATTATGATACGACAGAATATAATATTAATCATCAATAAAGTATTCATTTATAAAGCGCGTCTTCAGAGAAACTACTCAGAGGTACTCTTGACTTCAACACGACGAGAAGAACATTTTCCAAGTTATCGTAGACTGTGTCAGAAAGTGACCTATAGGGAATCGGTGCAGCTTAATTAAAGAGGGTGAGAAAAAGCACGATGTAGCCTACGATGGAGGTATGAGCAAACGGGTCAGTAATGTATTCTGTACTGTTGAGAATAGCAAAGATCAGCACAATACTATAATTCAATTAATAACAACTTGTAATTCAATTATCAAAACGATATAATTATACCATGTATGATAACGGTGCTATAATTATGGTGATATTCAAATTCTAGCCTTTCTTGGTCACATCCACGGCCGCATAGAGGCTAATGCAACCCCGGGTGTTGTAATTACCCTCCAATTGCCTCTTTTGACAACCCACTGGTCCACCACGGACAGATTTAGGGCCTATAGGCCTAAGTACTGAGGTTCTTTAAAACTGTGAACCCCGGTTCATACACCCTAAATCGGGCGGGTCTCATCCTGACCTTGTCCTCCTTGGACTCTGAACTCACCATCTGACCGCAGTCTCTCCTATCCAGTCCAGCGACGTCTTTGTCGTGATAGCCCTATACTTCTTTTTTACTGCTTGCGCTAAATAATTCCGCAGATCAAAACACTCGACGACGTAATAATTATTCATACGCGACCTCATATAAAATAGAAAGTTAATTCTCGGCGAAAAAAAATTTGACACAATTTGGTCACAAGACTTATACATCAAAATTGAATAACATATGACCAATCGCATTAGATTATGCAGCGCTACGTTTTCCCCATCACCGTTGTCGCCTCGGGCGGCGGCGGTAGCGGTGGCGGCGACGGCTTGTTTAGACAGCTAAAGCCCTACTGACGGTCGAAGTATATCTAGTTTGTCGTTCGAGCATTGACGAGCTATGCTTTGGAGCGTGGTCATTAATTCCAACTCTCTAATCTCTATAATGGACTTATCAATAATGTAAGCCGTGCTGCTACATGTATATATGTATACTGCAGCAGCAGCAGCAGCAGCAGCAGCGGCGGCGGCAAATGATGTATTGTAATGCGAGGGATTTTGTCAACACAGCGCCGAGAGCGCGATTCCGGCAAATATTAGGGTCGGCGTCGAGCCCTGAGGGTGCCGCCCATGGGTCAAAACCCTCAGAAGTCAGGGTCTATATATCTGCTTGAGGGTGGATGGTCGGGGGGGGGGGGGGGGTAGAGGAAATACTCGCCGAAGCAGCTTAGTGCTGAGTGCGTGATGGCCATGCCAATGTCGGTTGCCATAGACACGAAGCTTTTAATGCCTGTCGTCGTCGTCGTTGTGGTTGGATCAGACTGTGGTGGTGGTGGCGGAGTGTAAGAGCAGGCAAATAATATTGTAAATCGGAATATGATCTGCTGACATGCATGAGAATATGTATACCGTATCTAGACGACTAACATGATAGTCTATAGTAAGTCTGAGTGGCGAAGTATAGAATGATGTTGAGTGCGGTTTGCAACAAGATGTGTGCAATATTCTGAGGTGCTCATAAAAGTTTAAGGAAGCGCAGTTACACGTTTCAAGAAAACTCGACTGTCACTTCAAATAATTTTATGATTGGAATAGTCTATTCCTTGGACCACCATGCACCTAAAAATATATAGCTACGTTTGTTAGTGTAGGCCATTATACGACCAAATGCTTGTGGCTCATTCATGCTCTTTGTGTTTTCCGAATGGAGAACAGCGAGTATATCGGTTATAATTGTATATACACTTATACAGGGTGGGCCATAAAAAGTAACCCCCTACGGTTTTTAGCCCATATCTTGGCCAAACATAAGAATTTTTAACTGAGACTTTACAGTCTTAAAGGCGATTCATATCTAAGTACAATGGTGAAATTTCAACAAAATATTTCAAACAAAACAAAAGTTATACCAAATTTATTTAGTGAGGCCATTTAATATGACTGCATTGTTGCTGTCCAACTACCTGGCTGTTTGTCAGTGTATGTCTGCAAGAATGTCTGTGTACGCTCACATGTTTATGCTCGTCTTAACAACCCCCACGACTATCTATCTGTCATTCGCGATAGATAAAAATTAATGTGCTATAGTTTCCATCACAACGACAACGTTTAGATGAGAAAAAAATAACAGGCACTGGTCATGGTCTCCACGCCTTCTCAGATTTCTCTGTTGCCATGCGCACGTTAAAAGGTTTTGCAGTAATTGTAGTAGTCATAGTAGCAGCACTTGGAGTAGTAGTAGTAGTAGTCATAGTAGCAGCACTAGGACTAGGACTAGTAGTAGTAGTAGTAGTAGTAGTAGTAGTAGTAGCAGCAGCAGCAGCAGCAGCAGCAGCAGCGGCGGCAGCAGTAGTAGTAGTTGTAGAAACCGTATAAAATAAAATTAAGCGAATGCTGATGATGAAGTTGATGCTGATGCTGCTGATGATAATTACGATGAAAATAGAAGAGAATGATATATTCTATCATGTCCAAATTGTCAATTTTTTCATATATTTTTCTTAATTCATTGACATGCTGCGGGGCACTTTTGGCCCGCGGGCCACGGGTTGGGAACCGCTGCTAATGCATACAATGTCATACATGCATGCGAGTGCTGCTGACGTGCTGCAGGTGGCCTGGCTCGACCACAATTCCATTCCTCTGACGTATGAGGATCGTCGTGTGGTCGACGACACTCGGTTCACGATCGTGCGGCCATACCTGCGTGAGTGGAACCTACAGGTGCGAGACGTCCGATGGGACGACCAGGGTCAGTACAGGTGCACTATCAACACGAACCCTGTCAAGAGCAAAGTCATCATGCTACACGTCAAAGGTATCCTTGCGCTATTATAAAACCTTCATTCCTATCTCATCATCATCATCATCGTCACCATCATCGTCATCGTCATCATCATCATCGTCGTCATCTTATCGTCATCATCGTTGTCGTCCTTGTCGTCATCATCAGCATCATAGTCATCATTATCATCATCATCATCATTATCGTCGTCATCATCATCATCATCATCACCATCATCATTGCCATCATCATCGTCGTCGTCATCATCATCAGCATCACAATCATCATCATCATCATTGTCATCACCATCGTAACCACCATTTTCATCATCATCATCATTGTCGTCGTCTTCACCATTATCCTCGTCGTTTTCACTGTCATCATCATCGTCAGCCTGATTGCTTTCTTTGTCATAATTCTGGTCATCTTCGTCGTTACTATCATCATCATCGCTGTCACATCATCAGCATAAGCATCGTCGTTGCCATCATCATCATCGCTGTCACAGCATCAGCATCGTCGTTGCCATTATCATCATCGCTGTCACAGCATCAGCATAAGCATCGTCGTTGTCATCGTCATCATCGTCGTTTAAATAATCGGGAAGCGGTCTTAAAATCTATCAATGAACGAGGCTTTCCTAATCTCTGAAGTTAGGCGCTCCATAAATGTTCGTTGGCAGACACACGGACACATGGACACATGGACACATGGACACGTGGACACATGGACACACGGACACACGGACACATGGACACATAGACACACGGAGTGTCTCCTCCTTTTTCCAGGAGAGGAATAAGAATTCCGTTCACGATGTCCGGCGGTCGTTAGGTCGACCTCAAGTCGTCGACGGGGATGATGATGGGGATGATGATGGTGGTGATGGTGGTGAGGTGGACAACGACGGTGGCATCATCGTCGTCGTGTGTGACTTTATCTCGGATGAAAATGCGCAACATAAACCGGTGATGGTTATAATGGAGAATGAGTGAAATATGGACTATAAAGCGCTTGAACGTTGCGTCTCCCGCGGGAACAGGCATTTCGCATCAGGTGGAGTAAGAAGACGAATAGCGCCTATGATGACCATCGAGGATAGTTATTGCCGCAGTAGTGTGCTTACGATGAGCTTAAACCACAACAACGACCAACGTTTCAAGCATAAAGATAATCGTATGTCTGGACTCTGGTGTAGGATTACCTTCATTATAGAAACGTTAAAAATTTAGGAAAAAACAAAATCGGAACGAAATAGACTTCGAAGTAACTGATTGAGTTTCTCGTTGCTAGCCTACCTTAAATACAACTCAAACATAAAATTGGACTGGCCTTTGGATGACCTTATTCTTTGTGACCTGACCTTTGAACTGACCTTTAGGAAGTCTAATGAGTCTCGATTTTGACCTTTGAAAGGTCATTTGGATAACCGGATGTGTCTGCAGGAACAAAATTTAATGTCCAAAAAGCTTTATTATGTGAGGGCAATGCTTTTTAAAAGCACGATAAAACTAGACCCGCATATTATGTATAAAACCTGAATAAAGGCACAACAAAATAGTTTCAGATGTTGATACGTATTGATGCATGCTGCGAATCCTGCATGCAATGAATAAGCTGGTACCCTGTGCATGGCTTTCGAGTAGGCTTTAGAAGTTTGGAGCTCATCTGAAAAGGAGAAAGTTGGGCAAATTTTAACTACATGTACCTTCAAGAGACGGCAATATCAGCGCACGCAAAAAGTTGCTGACGGTAGAAATGTTTAATTATGATTTCTTGAAGAAAAATCTTAGTCTCAAAATGGAGTCGTGATGATTGAAAATGTCATCATTAAGATTGTCGATATGAAGACAGGTCGTGATGAGAAAATTTTACAGGATTTTTAAATGATATGAGATCAGTTAGACCCAGTCGGTCACTGATCTCTCAATCCGCCAGATGTCGTCAATTCCTCAGAAAGGAACATGACCAATTGACCATGATAATCGTGGGGTGCGGTGGTGTAGTGGTGGCATCGTTGGCAAATTCGTTGCCTTGAAGCCGGAAGATTCGAGGTTCGAATCCACCTCGCCGCGTAGGAACCTTGGGCGGTGTCCGGACAATTGGGAGCGGGACAATTGGGAGCGGACAATTCGGACCGGACAATTCGGAGACGGACAATTTGGAGCGGACAATTCGGAGACGGACAATTGGGAGCGGACAATTGGGAGCGGACAATTGGAACCCGGACAATTCGGACCCGGACAATTGGGAGCGGACAATTGGGAGCGGACAATTGGGAGCGGACAATTCGGAGACGGACAATTGGGAGCGGACAATTGGGAGTGGACAATTCGGAGCGGACAATTCGGAGCGGACAATTCGGAGACGGACAATTCGGACCGGACAATTCGGAGACGGACAATTCGGAGTGTATATAAAACAGTTGTGTCGAATTGAAACATCAGAAACATCACATGCCTGAGTCAATCAAAAATAGTATGGCAATAAAATACTTAAAATAGGCCTTAGGCATCGTGAGGGTCGGTTAGGGTTAGGTTAGGCATCGTGAGGGTCGGTTAGGGTTAGGTTAGGCATCGTGAGGGTCGGTTAGGGATAGTGATAGGGTTAGTGCAGTCATTCATTAACATAGGTCAGGCATCGTGAAGGTCGGTTAGGGTTAGTGATAGGGTTACTGCAGTCATTCATTAACATAGGTTAGGCATCGTGAGGGTCGGTTAGGGTCAGGTTAGGCATCGTGAGGGTCGGTTAGGGTTAGTGATAGGGTTAGTGCAGTCATTCATTAGCATATATAGGGACCCTTATAGGGGGAAATGTCCTAGGTCGGGGGGGGGGGAAACGTCCGGGGGGGTAAATCTCCCGGGGGAATATGTTCTATTCTATATTTGGACTTATTAAGAGCCTCTCACAGTACCGGTACAACCTAATCAGAGGCACTCCAGTTCCAGTGCGAAGAACTCATGGAAAAAGAAAAGTCTTAAGACACCAGTCCTGGCAGAAAAAAGTAAAACCTCCTGTAGGTCTATTTGGGTGATGGAGATGGGTATGAAAATCTGAGTTCCATCATTAATTTTGACTGTTATGCATTGCCCGCTCCCAATTGTCCGGTCCAAATTGTCCGGTTCCGAATTGTCCGCTCCGAATTGTCCGCTCCCAATTGTCCGCTCCCAATTGTCTGGGTCCGAATTGTCCGCTCCAGAATTTACTCCAAATTGTCCGTCTCCGAATTGTCCGCTCCAAATTGTCCGCTCCAAATTGTCCGGTTCCGAATTGTCCGCTCCGAATTGTCCGGTCCGAATTGTCCGCTCCTAATTGTCCCGCTCCGAATTGTCCGGGAACCACCTTGGGCAAGTCCTTCACTCACAATTGCTCAGCGCTTTGGCGTGAAACTCCGATGCAGTGTCCGCTCTGCATTCGGGAGCGCCTCTGAGTATAATCAAGTCTCTGTTTAGCAAAGTTTTGTGCTAGAATTATTGCAGGCCTAATCAAATTTTGTAACTAATTTCACTTGTTGATTATTAACTTATTAATTTGTAAAAATGTCATTTTTTACTTATAACCAAATTCCTGTAGGCCTAACATATTTATTGCTTATAGGCCTAAGCCTAACATACTTGTCTAAGGAGATTTATTAACTATGTATAAACCAAGACTAAACCACAAAATGAATTTATTGACTAAAATATCAGATTTAAAAAAAACAATTCCAGAGATTTTAACAACTATCTAAGACTCCATCCTGGTTTAAGTCCAAATTTCACAATTATTTCAGCCGGTTGCCACAATCTAAAAAAATAAGCATTCTTCATTAGCGATAGCAAAATCCAATTTTTTCCTACTCCTTTCAGGCTTTTACCCATTTTACGTGATCTTTCATGTACTATTTTTTGATGCCGTGCGCATTAGATAAATTCGCAACAGAAGTTATCGATAACCCAGGTTTAGCCCATTCTGCTCACGACAGCGCCAAGTTGCGTCATCGGCGACTCATCGCTCTACCAGGTGCAATTGTGCGCTGCTCCGTCGACTCCCAGAGTCACGTTCGAGGCGCGGAGTTGGTTGGGTGGGTGTGTGCGTGGGGGGGGGGGGCTAGGGTGGTTTATTGGTCGGACAGTGCGTCTGGCCGTCGTCGACGCTAGAGACGTCACGTCGTCGTAATGAGATTGTCGGATGTCGGTCCCACTTATAAATAGGTCTCGGATGCCATCCGTCGCTGGATTAGCAGCGAACGGCTGTTAAAAGATGGCGCCACTCAATACGCCATCACTCCTCCTCCTCCTCCGCAAAGCGACAGTCGCCCTGGGTGCTGTCATGGCCACCGCCAAACTTAGGCACTTATACGACTTGACTTAATATGGGGATGAGGTGAGGAAAGGTAGGTCGGGTCAAGTGAGGTCATGTCAGGTGCGATCAGGGGAACTTCGTTAAGGTGAGGCGCAGGTAAGAGTAGAATTAAATAAGATGGGGTAAGTTGAACTTGGGAAGGCGGGCAAGGACACTGTCGTTGTGCTATGGTGGGGTGCTCCTTCTACAGCATTGAACGATAAACTTCTAAAGCGCCAGTCGAAATCCAAGTGCAGTGCACCGGTTTATTCCTACGAATATTATACTATTGCTGCGTCAAGTCAGAGAGATTGTCCAAAGAGAAGTCCGAAGGAGGTCCGAGTTCGGTTGCTATGCAGTGGTAAGAAACAGAAACAAACGTGCATCCTCTAACTTGGTATTGAATTCAATTTAAAGAGAAGTGAAGCTGAGTTACAGTAAGGCGAGATAGAGCAAGATAAGAAGATACTTGAAGCTGGCTAAATAGAGTGAAGTGAGTTGTAACTTGTAAGCGAGCAAATATTTTACCTTGGGTCTGGGAAAATTTTGCTGATCCTGGGCTGAAAAATCTGACGACCCTTTTTTAGTAATCCGATCGAAAAGTCAGAAAAAGATACCAATTTTCCATTATAAAAAATCTGCCGACCTTTTTTAGTAATCCGATCGAAAAGTCTGAAAAAGTTACCAATTTCCCATCCTAAAAAAGCTGATGCCCTTTTTTGTTCAAACCGAATGGGAGGGGGCCACGATACATGGGCATTTCTAAATGGGGGCCATGACCGGATTGGCCCCCTGGATCCGCCCCTGTAATCGAGGAGAAACCAGTTCAGGTGCAGGCAAGGTATAAGGCAAAAAGATAGTAGGCTATTATGGCAATGTGGTGGCAGCACAGCATGTTAGCGATATTAGCACGCTATGATTATGCATGGAAGTAAATGATTTTTTTCTTCGTCAAGCATGTGCCTTACCAGTGTGAGAAATATAATTGCCTTGAGAGAAACTCGAATCCGTGCTCTCTGTGATGCATGTAGCCCAGTGGTTTCCAACCCGTGGCCCGCTAGCTGTAAAAAATGGCCCTCATCTCTCAAAGAATAAAAAAATAAATGAGAACATGGACAATTTGGACAGGATAGAACACTTAATAATTATTTTCCATTGCAAATTATTTTATTTTGAAGTCTCTAATTAACAGCAAACATTCTATTTTGACTCAATTACAAATAATTTTACATGCTTTTAGTTAATTAAAGTTAAGTCCTATGTCCCCCAGATGTCGTTCAACTAAGAAAAAGTGGCCCTCGTGCCCTCCAAATTAGCAAAAGTGGCCCCAAAGTAAAAAAAAGACTGGGAACCACTTATGTAGCTTAATATACCCAATGATATTGGCCAGCAGAGAGCAAACATTTAGATTTCGTGAACTGGCCGCACTCCTCACCCACGTTAAACGCTTCAGCCCACAATTGGCAAATTTTAACCGGTTATCATTTTTTAACCGAAGCTATTATATCGAGACCAGTTAGCTATACCGGGCAGAGAACCATCATCATCATCATCATTATATCGAGAGATGTAGTTTCGTCACAGTTTTCGTCACAATTCTTTACATTTTATACCAAATTCGTTCATAATATTTATGTATGCAAGTCCATTGCTGTTCTTTGTTTCATCCCACGTACTTGATTAGCCTATATATGATGGAATAAGCAAGTAAATTTCACGATCAACACACATTCCCTGTGCGCGATTCATATCTCGATACTTTCTTATCGTACTTGGTGCAATATTTCCGTTCCTGTTGCTCTCCAAACCGTAGGACAGCGCTCCAGATTCGATTATCGAGCAGCGCGAAGATGACAACAATACAGCGCGTAATAATCGTGTACACGTCACAACGGGCGACCGTCGACCAGGGTTCAAACCCGGAGGCATTTTATGAAAATACACATGGAATTTGATCCAAGGGACTCCCGCAACCAATGGCTGTCGCTAATGACATTTACTGCGTTATGATTATTCATTAGGTCATTTGGGTTGCGTTAGTTCGGTAAATAGCAAAAATCTGTTGTAGTTTGCAGTTTAGCGTCACTGTGTGATAACGATGCTCACTAGCGACGCCCTCCTTCTTTATTCAGGTATGGGACTGGCATTCGCAGAGTGCAACCAGTGACGGAGTTAGACAGATGTATTTGAAAAGCATTTTTTAAATTAGGCCCTAATTTTGTTTTCGTTAGACACCCTATTTTCTTGTATAAAGTTCCTTAATAAACATCCAATTTCAACATGGGCTTTCCATTCTATAATAGAAACCAAGTTCCTATAGACTGACTTAACACCGCTTCGTTCGTAAGAATCACGTTTAGTTCCAAATTTACTTGCACACACGCATTGTCACTAGATAACTTACATGCATGTATTACGATAACTCTTTGCACACCGAGTTATATGCTTCATGAAGCGAATTATTCCTTTAAAAAACATGAAGTTTCGAAGCGCATCGTCCTTTTTACTTCTGGCTAGATGCCTACCGTGAATATTCATTAGGACAAATTCAAGCTCATTGTCTGATTGGTTGCGGGACGCCCTTGGATCAATTTCCATGTGTACTTTCATTAAATGCAACCCGGAGATAAGCACTCGTTGCTATGGCAACGAGATCGAGGCGATGACGAAAGACTTGACGACCGTTCCGGTTTCGTTGGCATGGCAACCGAATTTATTCAGTTGGTTTAGGGATAATGCGATATAGTGGAAAGGCGTGAAACGAGCAGCGACAAATCTCGACGAAACAAAATCAATATTCATTATAAGCTTATAAGCACTGCAGTGAGAAGTTTACGAAACGATAAAAAGAATAAATAAACCAACAATTATCGGTCTAAAAAGAACAATGAAGACAATGAATGTAAAGGTTCTTGGCGTCTCATAAAATATCGGCGCATTATAAAGCTGTCGTTTTAGCGTCTCAAATTAATTGCAACGTAATTTCCCGAGCAACGCCGGGTACCCCAGCTAGTAAAATTATACCAAAAAGAGAAATTGACCTGTCAACGTCGTGCTTTCTAAGTCGTTTAATTATACGGTCCATCTGTCCGGAATAGTCTCCCGTTGGAGATAGACCTGCGTCTGTTACCTATAGGGTTGACTCGTCAGTTGTGCTTCTTTGAGAGGCGCTATATAAATTCTCGAAATGAATGAATAACGGTGGAAAACGAACGGAAACAGGCAGAGAAATGTAAATAATAAATATGTATACTATAGATAACATAAATTAATTATATTAAGATCGAAACAATAGAACAAGGGCCAATCGTTCTAGTACCATCGGAAACTAAACTTGAATTACACTTAAAAATTGCCCTTTCTAATTTTGATTTTTCAGCGTATTAAATTGATCGCGTTTGTACTCAAGAAAAATCACTCGTTCATTTATTTTTCTTTACAGTTCCAGCGACCATCTTAGACGAACTATCCAGTGATGACGTCACCGTACAAGAGGGCGACACGATCGTCCTGATATGCAACGTCACAGGTGTACCTCAACCGGAAGTCACGTGGCACAGAAGACCTGCGGCCAGCAAGAACACGGATCGAGAGAGTTCGTGCTAATTTTAATCTCACTTCATTTCCTACAATAAAGCGGCCGTAACTTCAATAACTATTCTATTCGTGTGTATACCCACTTTATAAGACTGAGCAAAAACATCATGATCTTGAAGCTTGAGGCATTTATCGAAATTATTCAAATAGGCTACTTACTAATGTTAAAATGTATAATAAATGTAAATCAAAAGTCCTTCAATAGCCTAAACGAAATATATAGGCCTAAGTAAAACGCGGAAATCCTAAAGCAGAAAATTACACCAGTGTTGATAAACGATTTAAGAAACAGAGTTTGCCGAGAGAAAAAAGTTTGGCTTATGTGACTGAAGGTGTTGGCTATAATTTGCTTCTTGACGAATCTTGTTCATTTCAGCTCATTGGAATTGTACTGCTTGTAGCACCAATTCATTACGCTGTTCAGA
Source organism: Lumbricus rubellus (assembly GCA_945859605.1). NCBI lineage: Eukaryota > Metazoa > Annelida > Clitellata > Crassiclitellata > Lumbricidae > Lumbricus > Lumbricus rubellus. The sequence continues at coordinate 18,229 of CAMAOG010000139.1, read as the reverse complement.
TCTTTACTGCTGTATAGGCTACATGTAGTCAACGTGTTGAATTCTTTTGCAGGGATAGGCATGACTGGCGAGATGATCATCATTCGCAATGTATCTCGCTACTGCGATGATATCTACGAATGTGTGGCCAGCAACGGAGTTCCTCCGTCTGTTAGTCGACAGATGCGAGTCACAGTCGAATGTATGTGTACACTTCTCTTTTTTTTATCAGATCCAAATTCTAATTCTATCTGGTCTGATATCTGGCTGTTATATTGGGTGATAATAATATTGTCAGTCTGTTGGTCTTTCTTTTAGGACTCATGATAAAGTAAAGTCTTCTTTTCACAACCCACAACTCTCCGTGGACCTATCGTCAGTTAGCTTTCTGCAATTCGCATACTGCAGCGGGGATAACTAAGTTTTTATATCTTAAACTGCACGTTACAGAGTGCTTGAACATGGTCGGCATTAGTATGTTTCAGATATGGAATGGAATATAGAAGCACCGAATCCTCAGCGCCCTCCATCAACAGTGTTGGTTTGACAGTGTAATTTTATCTCTGTGCATCTGTGTGTATATCCATTTGTATCACTGTATTTCTGTGTCTCTGCGTATGTATCTGTATGTCTCTGTGTATCTCTGTATATCTCTGCATGCGTTTCCCTGTTGCATCCAGTCGCTCCTGAGATCCAGATGCAGAATCGTCGTCTGGGTCAGGCGCGCGGCAGAGAGACGATTCTCGAGTGCATCATAACGGCCTTCCCTCACGCCGTCAACTACTGGGAGAAGGACGGACGACGCATCACGAGTTCATCAAAGCATCGCATCGAGGCTTATGATGAGGGAGATCACTCGCTCGTCCTCAGCCTCCGTATCCACGACATCGATCAGTCCGACTACGGAGAATACCGATGCGTCGCCTCCAACACTCTAGGAACCGACCACGAAACTATGTACCTCTACGGTAGTGTATACGACCAGCACCTCTGAACCAGGCCGTAGCTAGGTTTTGGTTTTCTTTCGGTGTTTGAACAACCCACCCCACCCCGAAAGGAAATGATGTAAAAATGAAATAATGCATGAACTACATTGTGTGATGCATTGGCCGTCTAGGACCCGCTATGGTAGCTCATCATGCACGACGCTTCTCCAAGCCCTTTAGTCAGTTAATTCGGTTGCTTGTGGGTTTGCTCACGGTGGAGTAAACACCACCCCACCCAAAAATTCTGGATACGGCCTTGCCTCTGCAGTAAATTGCTTAGTAAACTTACTCTATTTAGCCCAGAATGCATGATCTGCTTATACGCTAAGCCGGAAAAGTTCGACTACTCGGTCTGCCATAGGCGTAGGAGACGGGGGTCCAGGGGGGGGGCAAATGCCCCCCCCCCCCCCCAATTTTCGGGCAAGTCTGATTTTTCGGGCAAGCAGACCCGGAAAAATAAAAAAAATTAAATTTTTTAAAACTTTTCAATATTTTTCCGGGTCTGCTTGCCCGAAAAATCAGACTTGCCCGAAAAAGAAAAAAAATCGTCATACCTTTCGGGCAAAAAGTAACGAGAAATTTCAGAAGATTCGGCCGGATGACTAAAAAAAGGTCTTCAGAATTTTCGGGCAAACGTAACGGGAATTTTTCTTAAGATTTCGGCCGGACGAAAAAATTTTTTCGGGCAAAAGTCTCATTTTTGCCCCCCCCCCCCCACTGCTGAAATGTCCCCTACGCCTATGCGGTCTGCTAACTACGATCAGTCTACTGTCGCGACCCCCGTTTTCGGAAACTGCCAGGTGTTTCCAAACGAGGTGCCACGCTGTTGGAGCGGCGTCCGTGAATTGAGGGGAACCGAAGATAATGCGAAATAAGCAGGGTCAGCAGTTTCTACGGTATGCGCCAGGGCAGAGTCAATTCCTGATTGGCCGTAAGGGAGGGTAGCTTCCACCACTTCAGGCCGGGGTTGTCTTACACAGGTACCAAGGATAGCTCGAGTGGAAGGGACATACAGCTCAGCGGCTCTCGGTCTGAGAGCAACGACTTCATTTGCATAAAGGTCGTCAGGGTTCGAATCCGCTCCAACAGGTTTTTGGATCCCCCTTTCCTTTAGTGGTGTTACCACTTCCCTTAGCCGTTCCGAAACTACCTCACCTTCCTTCGAAGAAGGGATAAACTGACCCGGGCGTTCATGCAATTGACTTATCTCGTTATTTAGGTGCTCTATTTGAGAATCATGGCGCTCCATAAATTCTGCTAGTGTGCCTGTGAAGGACTGTAGAAGTTCAACGACTCCCGTTTTACTCATCCCCTCGGGGTCATTATCATCCGGGGTTTCTCCTTCCTCATTCTCTTCCCTATTCTCCTCTACCTCGTCTTCATAAGATACCTCGGACATTTCAGGGTTATCTTAAGTCAAAGTTATTCAATACTCGTTTAGATTATTTAATTAAGCAAACGTATCTTAACTGCAGTTGACAAACTTTGTCAATGTTTAACAATGGTTGAAATTAAAAGCAATGTTCTCGTACAATGTACAATATTCACTATTCAGAGTCGGTTCCGTAAGATTTAACTACACGACTTAATTATTACACGTTTCTAATACATGTTCTAACTTTACTCTGATTATTTAAGTAAAACACTTTAGGCTTATGAAGGTTAAATCTTATATCAGTTTTACAGGCGCGTTTCTCTTCTGAAAGAATTGTTCATTATTATCTAATCAATTTATACTCAATCAATTATCTAATTAATTATTGCACACGATCCATTCGTTGCTAATTATCTATCAACACTGCACACAGCCAAAGTATTATTCACAGATTATACTTATTCAATTTTCTCGGTTAAGGAATCAGATAAAAACCACAGTGATACTTCTCTACCCCTCCAGTAATTGTTATCGCAGCGATCGGCAATGACGGCAATGGCGGTCACAAGGAATCGTCTACCAGAGAATTTACCACGGAAGAATTTCGGTTCTATTTCGTCGACAATTTGGCGTAAAAACTTCCTCCAGACTCTACGGTCTTAACCAGAAGTATCTTCAATATCTCGTTCGTCCGTTGAGTTATTAAACGAATTATTTCTATGAAATTTCTGTCTGAATTCTTCTTATTTTTATCAACAATTTCGTCGGCACGAGCACGGAGATGTTGCACCCTCGAAACCTTTCCTCCGTCTGCCGATCTAGCTGTTTCCAGCCAACCAGAGACGACGTCACGTGACTCGTGAGAGTCCCGTGACCGAGGAGGTCCAATCAAAACGGTTGCGTTGCCGCCGATCTAAAAATAGAGTGTCGCAATGCAATATTCTCCGCTGAAAAGGATTACTGCTCCAGCGGTCAGTTCCAAAAAGGGGTTAAACTCCGAGGACCGCTCGCAAATTTAGCAAGGCCGCGAATCTAGGCCGCAAACTTATCTAGGCCGGAAAGTCGTTTTAGGCCGCAAATTTATAATTAACGATCGGAATTTCCACGATCGTTACACTTCCCCCCACTTAGTCCGAAATTTTCCGCCATAGAGGAAAATTTATCAGCTCCTGCTGATCATAACCGAGAAACATTATGCACACGGTACCGTAGAGGATACCATAATGTAAACAATGACCAAACCTCAACATAATCAACTAAAAGGGAGTTCGCTAAATCACATCAACTGCGATTACAATATGGCTAGAGATGCACCACATCTCAAGTATATCTCACAAAACTTTGCAAGTCATTGCAAAACTTAAAGTACTCAAAAGGCATGACTCTGAAACGAAACGTATGAACACACAACAGCTTCTATCACAATTGCAGCGAGTGATTCTACTATCAGTTATATCTTGAGCGGTACGAGGTGACAGCAGCAACTGATCAAGGGTAATAGCAAAGCATGACAGGTTAAACAAGCAATCATATTACTGTAATCACCACTTTTCATCCAATACCATCACTTGCTCGGGACCACTTACGAGGGTAAATAAATGTCTTCCTAAACACTAAAAGGTCATGTCCCGGCACCATATTCAGTAATATTATCAATTAAACAGCACAACATACCAAAGCATATCAATTACTACAGCACAAGACATCTTAAATGTCAAAGCAAACATTTATCCCATCACTCTGACAATTCATTCGCACACAGCATCACCAAATCCTGTTCATAACCAGTCAGACCACACTACTGCTCACGTATTACTCAGGGCTAGAAATCAACAACACTTTTAACTAATGCTGTATTCCATTTACACCACCCTTTCAGATACTACATACAACCACCAACGATTGCAACAAACTCCTTTCTGAGCATTCATAAACATGGGCAGTCAGCACATCATCACAGGCAGAACACATTACACTTAGGCTGAGACTACTAAACAAAGGCTTTCTGTTTAGCTAAACATTCTTAATACGCACTAGGGCGGCATTATCCTCGACCTATGCAATAATTTCTCCACGTCCCCCTTCCAAGACGGAGTACAACAGAGCAGACCACCCGAGACAAGTTAAACAAAGGGATTTACTGTTTAGTAAAACATACCCAAGAAACTAACGGGTTTCTCCCTGACCTGAGCTATGACCTCTCCACGTCTACCTTACAAAACGGAGTACAACAGAGCAGAACAGTAACGCTAACTAGTAAACGAAAGGATTTACTGCTTAGTAAAGCATACCAAAGAAACTAGGCCGTCTACAGCTCACAACTCTAAACACCAGGTCATCTGTCTCACCTCTCATATAACCTAAACTGACTGCGGAGACATTAGACTACTTACAAGTCTACAATCTGTCTTACTCACAAACTACTCGGAGCTTACACATCACACAGACATACTAGTTCCTTTCACACATTCAACTAATACAACTCACTAGTCAACATCCAAAGACTACTTCTACTAACTGCTACAAAGGGCAAGCTACTCATAATTCAATATGCTACATAATACCCTACCTAACTTTTATGATTATGCACATTCAACTTTAAAATACATTCACCACAGTTACTGAGCTCAGCTACTCATAATCCACAATACTGAATATCAAATTATTAATTTCCTGTTACAGTTATATGCAAGTTTAACCTTAAAACTGCATACACAACATTTGCCCCTTTTTTTCTGTGGCAACAACAACAGAAACGCAATGGAACACGCAAGTAAGCAACCTTATCCCTAAGCACGACTGTCATAGGCATATCAATGAACATAAATAATACTGAACCACAGTGCATCATCATACATCAACTAAGAAAGAGAGGGGACTCTAACCTCTAAGCTATTACTCCGTCGCCATTATGCGACTCGCATCAGCATTTCCACAATCATACTTCATTTACAATAACTACTAAGGTGAGCGCTGCATAAAAATTTAAATATACAAAACAAACACAAACAACTTAACTAACAGCCCATCACATTACATCACATTACCTCCTACACACGGGCCCATACCCATGGTTCCTATTGGGGCTCGAGCGCTGTATAAACCTTCTTGCAAATTCACAATTATCTTGCACATGTTTAATCGGTACAGCCACAAAATCATCTTTATTCAACACAACATCAGCAATTTGCATATCTCCTAAAACTAGACTGATTGGCTGATGATTCCGGGTGACTCCGGTGCTTTCGCTCTCGCCGGCTCGATGAGCGGAGAGGACGAATGGAGGATGCACATCCCAATCCTGTTGATTCTGGGCTACCACCTTGGCAGCAGAGGATCGGGGCGAAGATTCCGTCGGAGGAGAAGTTTCTGGCGTCGCAGGCTTCGGTTGTTTCTCCACATCTTCCTGAAGATGAATTCCTTCCAGGCGATGAATTCGTTCGAAGTTTCTTTCCTCCTTCTCACCATCTGATGCAGCCGGAGGGTCACGAGTTACCACGATTCTTCTGCACAGTCTGGAGCGAGGTTTGCAATGAACTGAGAACTTGTGCTCCCCCATCAGAACCCAGTTATGACCCACATGCCATAAAACGTTTTCGTCCTTCATCCACGAGAGGCCCAGAATTAGTTCGGAAACCTGTTCAGTCACCAAACAGGGTATCTCGAATGGTTGGCCTTCAATCTGCAACTTCAGTTTCGTTTCGCCGAGTACACGGATGGCTGAACCGTTTGCTGCTAACAGGGATTGCTTAGAGTGCTGGATTTCGGCAGGGTCTACCAACGAAGCAGGGCACAGAGTCATTTCACACCCCGAGTCCAGCAGCCCCAGCAAATGTTTACCTTTTATGGTTACTGAAAGGTAAGCGTCATTTCGTCCCTTCACATGTCTCGCATTGTTCACCGTGTTCGATTCTGGTTCTTGTTCTTGTTCTCTCTGCCATGTGTTGTCTGTCCTGCTAGGGCAAACTCGAGAAAGGTGCCCGGGTTGATTACACTCGTAGCAGCGTCTGTTGTCTCGGGCTTCTCCTTGGAAACGGTTATTTGGACGGCGATTCCCCGGTTGATTTCTGAAGCCATTGTTCTCCTTTGGTTGAAACGGTCGTCGCGGTTGCCACTGTCGAAATTGTCCGTCAGCAGAAGTAGTATTCGGTTGCGGGGACTACTTCTGAAGCATTTCTTCCATCTTCCGGGTCATCTGTTCTTGAAGTCGGTTCAACTTTTCGTCAAGGTCAAGTTCGGTTTCTTTCACATTCGAAATGCGCCCAGGACGACGATCACGACGATCGGCAGCGTCTTCATCCGACCAGCGATAGCCTTCCAGTCTCATGGCGATTTTGTAGGCGTTGTCTAAGGTGGCTGGTTCTCTTTCTCGTACCTTCAGGGCCAGATCTTTATCTCGTAGAGCATCCAGGAATGCTCTGATAGGGATGGTCTCGCTGTGCGTTGATGTTGGTCCCGGAAATGCGAGGATCATCAGTTTCCGGATATCTTGAGCTAGTGAACCAAGGTCCTCGCCCACCTTCTGACGACGAGTGTTCAATTTAGTTTGATACAGAGCAGCTTGATCGGTGCTTCCGTATCGCAGTTTCAACCTACTGACCAGATCAGCACTGGTCACCAAATCTTCAGAGTCAAATTCGTGTAGCAGTTGATCGACAGGTTCAACCAAGGCACAGGTCAGTTGGGCCAGCTTCTCTTCCTCAGTCCATCTATTGTTCTTCGAGCATACCTCGAATTTCTTGAGGAATACTTCCACCGACGTCTTACCATTGTAGCGGTCCAGCTTCATTTGCGATTTCATTCTTCTATCTGGAAAATTTGAAGATTCAGGTTGTAGTTTCCCAGCAGGTTCTTTCTTTTCACTAGCAATTTCTTGGACTGCATTGTCGGTTGTCGTAGATGGGTTCTCTGGAGTTTCTCTGAGTGTCTGCAGCAGGAGCCGGAGCAATTCTTCTTGACTGAAATTCTTATGATGCTCACCGGGTCTGGTTTCGCTTGCACTGTTCAGTTTCACAGCAGTAGCACTGTTCGATTTCACCACAGAGTTTATCGGAACTGTTTGTGTCGCTGACGATTGCACAGATTTATTCAGCGTCGAAATCTGTTCACCATGAGCGGTTGGATCAGCGACCAGATGCTGGTATGGCGTGTAAGGCATGTACGAAGGTTGACTTGTCTTCCACCGTTGATATTCGCAGCTTTGTGTCACGTGGGTTTCCGACGACAGGTTCGGTGTCGACATGAGCGGCTGACCGGAAGGAAGGGTGAGCGTAGATATTCGTGGAGCGACGCCCGGATGTATGAATGGTTTTTCGGAAGCCATGACGTTGAGCGACGACGGGGAAAAGGTGGTAGCCCACGAGATGGTTGTCGTTGTCTGACCGGGATGTGCACCTCGAAGCACCAGATGATTTTCCCTCAGCGATGATGGATCCCCATTATCTGAAACTAACAGTCGTGAGTTAGTAAATGCTTTAACATTATTTTGCCCTAGAGCTACCGCATGGAGATCGAGTGCGAGATTCTGCAAAGGCCGCATATCTTTTATTTCAGAATGCTCGCTATCAGATAGACATTTTTCAGTTAATTGATTTCTTAATTGCATTTGTTTATTTCGCATGTAATAGTCAAAATCAAAACCTTCAAATGCAGTTCTCATATCATGATCATACATCCTTTGAGTGTCTACATTAGCATCATCAGTTGTAGCTCTGGTGCTAAATATCACTTTTGGTCGGGCGCCATAGAAATTTTCTGGGTTATTTAGTTCATTTATTCCTCCAAGAAAAATTCTCTTTCCATCAGCACCTGTACTAATTCTGATGTCACTTGCTACACCTGAGCTTATCTTAGCAGGACCCTCGGTATCCGAACTCAATTCAACCCCGCTTACTCTGGTATCACTTGTTATACCAGCCCTTAGCTTCATCCCACTAATGGTACCACTTGTCGCGACCCCCGTTTTCGGAAACTGCCAGGTGTTTCCAAACGAGGTGCCACGCTGTTGGAGCGGCGTCCGTGAATTGAGGGGAACCGAAGATAATGCGAAATAAGCAGGGTCAGCAGTTTCTACGGTATGCGCCAGGGCAGAGTCAATTCCTGATTGGCCGTAAGGGAGGGTAGCTTCCACCACTTCAGGCCGGGGTTGTCTTACACAGGTACCAAGGATAGCTCGAGTGGAAGGGACATACAGCTCAGCGGCTCTCGGTCTGAGAGCAACGACTTCATTTGCATAAAGGTCGTCAGGGTTCGAATCCGCTCCAACAGGTTTTTGGATCCCCTTTCCTTTAGTGGTGTTACCACTTCCCTTAGCCGTTCCGAAACTACCTCACCTTCCTTCGAAGAAGGGATAAACTGACCCGGGCGTTCATGCAATTGACTTATCTCGTTATTTAGGTGCTCTATTTGAGAATCATGGCGCTCCATAAATTCTGCTAGTGTGCCTGTGAAGGACTGTAGAAGTTCAACGACTCCCGTTTTACTCATCCCCTCGGGGTCATTATCATCCGGGGTTTCTCCTTCCTCATTCTCTTCCCTATTCTCCTCTACCTCGTCTTCATAAGATACCTCGGACATTTCAGGGTTATCTTAAGTCAAAGTTATTCAATACTCGTTTAGATTATTTAATTAAGCAAACGTATCTTAACTGCAGTTGACAAACTTTGTCAATGTTTAACAATGGTTGAAATTAAAAGCAATGTTCTCGTACAATGTACAATATTCACTATTCAGAGTCGGTTCCGTAAGATTTAACTACACGACTTAATTATTACACGTTTCTAATACATGTTCTAACTTTACTCTGATTATTTAAGTAAAACACTTTAGGCTTATGAAGGTTAAATCTTATATCAGTTTTACAGGCGCGTTTCTCTTCTGAAAGAATTGTTCATTATTATCTAATCAATTTATACTCAATCAATTATCTAATTAATTATTGCACACGATCCATTCGTTGCTAATTATCTATCAACACTGCACACAGCCAAAGTATTATTCACAGATTATACTTATTCAATTTTCTCGGTTAAGGAATCAGATAAAAACCACAGTGATACTTCTCTACCCCTCCAGTAATTGTTATCGCAGCGATCGGCAATGACGGCAATGGCGGTCACAAGGAATCGTCTACCAGAGAATTTACCACGGAAGAATTTCGGTTCTATTTCGTCGACAATTTGGCGTAAAAACTTCCTCCAGACTCTACGGTCTTAACCAGAAGTATCTTCAATATCTCGTTCGTCCGTTGAGTTATTAAACGAATTATTTCTATGAAATTTCTGTCTGAATTCTTCTTATTTTTATCAACAATTTCGTCGGCACGAGCACGGAGATGTTGCACCCTCGAAACCTTTCCTCCGTCTGCCGATCTAGCTGTTTCCAGCCAACCAGAGACGACGTCACGTGACTCGTGAGAGTCCCGTGACCGAGGAGGTCCAATCAAAACGGTTGCGTTGCCGCCGATCTAAAAATAGAGTGTCGCAATGCAATATTCTCCGCTGAAAAGGATTACTGCTCCAGCGGTCAGTTCCAAAAAGGGGTTAAACTCCGAGGACCGCTCGCAAATTTAGCAAGGCCGCGAATCTAGGCCGCAAACTTATCTAGGCCGGAAAGTCGTTTTAGGCCGCAAATTTATAATTAACGATCGGAATTTCCACGATCGTTACACTACTACTCTACTCTATACAAGAATATTTATAGATTCATTCAAAAGGATCTAAAAGCAAACAAGTAGAGGAACACGATTTGAGAAAAAAGTATTTTTGCAACACGCTTATTTCTTTAGTAGATTAACTCTGTTGACACAGACTTTATCTGTTGAGAGAGAAGCCAGTTTGAGCTCTGTTAATACAATGTAACAACAAGTAAGTCTGGTGGAAGAGGGTCTGTCATCAGCGGCATATTATATAGGCCTACATGTAGACTAAGTAGGCCTATTTAGTATAAATTTATATCGTCCAGGACTCTAGGGCCTATAGATATTGTAAATACGTATGTTGGTATATTTTGTCAATCGGTTTTTAAATTAGGGCCTGCCTCACAAAAGCGCTTAAACGTATAGAAATCCAACATATCTAAATAGTTTTGTCTTAAGAAAGCTTATATTATATGCATACAATACATTTATAATATATACATGAAGCTATTATTTCAGAATACACTGAACCGGACGATAAGCAGAAGGTGACCGAAGCTTCGGTCAGTTTGTGGTCATCTCGGTTGACCAATCTCCCCATCTACTCACTGCCCTACAAAACCATTCACGAGATTTCAGAGATCAAAAGCTACACGCAGAGCGTCATCAAGATCCATAGACCGAATAAAATCGGTGAGTGGGTTAAACAGTATATGGTGGATCGAATCAACGGAGCAAAAATTTGATCCACCCTAATATATATATATATATATATATATATATATAATTATATATACACTGTGCCCCATAAAAAACACACCAAAAGACTTTGTCATGAAACGCTTGTATGTCTAATGTTAAATAAGAAAAAGTAATGTTTCATTTAAGAAGATGTTCGAAGTGATGTCCCTTCGCTTGAACGCAGGCTCTCAGCCTTGGCCGCCACTTTTTAATAGCTTTGTCAATGACACTCTGCTTCAACTGTGCCCACACGCGATGTGCTGGGGCGCTGTTCTATATATAAGTTGATAATCTCTGTTTAAATGTTTCCAAACACGCCTAGTCTGCGTCACTGCCTCCAACAGCAACCACTTCTGTGATTAAGTAAAATATAAAACATTTTGTGGCAAAATTATTTGAGAAACAACGTACAAACTTTTATTACAATTGGCTTAGTTTCATAGAAGATTTTTGAAAAGTTTTTTGGTGTGTTTTTTACGGGGCACAGTGTATATATATATATATATATATATATATATATACACGGCCTAAATAAAGCAAGAATCTACGATAATTCTTGACCACGTTTCGACATGGGTGGGTCAAGAACAAAGTGTAGGCCTGCATGGGGATCAGGTCCTCATTAAGGCGGGTGCCATGGGTGCTGCAGTTTTGAGGGACCAGGAGTTATAAATGAAACTCGCGGTGGACCAGTGGGTTGTCATATGGGAGGGGGCACTGGATGGCAATCACAGCACCCGATGACGCACTAGCCTTGATGCGATCCTGATGAGGATTAACTCATTAAAACATCTTCGAACGTATAGTAAGGCATACCCACATTATTAAGGAGATATGGGGCGCACTGCCGCACGTATAGAATCTATAGGCCTACAGTCGGTGTCTACCCAAGTCTCATACGTATAGGCCTACTATACAGCACGTCATACATGCAAATAATTTTATTAGACTCTGTTACAGTAGCAAAAAACCTGCAAAACTAGAAGTTAGATAAGCGACGAAACCCTATCTTAATTCTAAATTATTGCAGTGAAATTAGAAGCTGGATGGGCGATGAAAATATAGGTAAAAATCTATACCTTTTGAATTATTTTACGACGCTAGTTGTACGTATTTGTTTGGTTTGGTTTGTATGTGCACTTGTTATAGCGCCCCTTCAAGCTCTCGCTACTCAGAGGCGCTCCCGATGCAGAGCGGACACTGCATCGGAGTTTCACGCCGAAGCGCTGAGCAATTGTGAGTGAAGGACCTGCCCAAGGTCCTTACGCGGTGAGGTGAATTCGAACCTCGTACCTTCCGGCTTCAAGGCGACAACGCCACCACCATGACACCACCGCGCCCCACAATTGGGGTATTGGGATGTAGGTAAATGCATAATATGGTCTGGTGTCATTTCCTCATCAACCTGTCCACTTGCAGTAACTGTTGTTTTCCATTATCTTATCAGATGCACAGCGGACAACACGTGAAGCAACAGGAGCACGTCGACATAATGCTATTCACAAGATGATTAATTGCTAATCATAATCCACACTAATCACGTGATGGACTCTCTTCTCTCATCAGCTATGATAACACCATGCATGTGCTGCAGAGACAATTTAAAGACCTCTCCACTTATAGATCTACCGGACAATATGATCTCTCTCCTTTTCCCCATAGCATCCGAAAACCAATACAATTCGCCCGACAAAACCCATCATAATGACCAGTATAAAAGATGACATCACAACACTGTCAGCTGCTGAACACTGTTATTGTTATCGAGATGCTGTATGCATACATTGACGACAACACGCATTCGTTTATCCTACATGTGAATCTAAACCTAATGATCGGCTGCAATGCATTTTGTTGAGATGTTCCTTTAAAATGGAAACACTGCAGCCACACTCCAAATGAATGAAAGAATGAATTATTATTCAAAAAGAAGACTATGCCCATCAGTTACCATGCATGTTCTTACAACAGAGCTCCTCGTACATGTAGGACCTACATATACCGTGGTATTCAGTAAGCCTATAGGCTATATCACCAGCTCCAGTTTACAGTTTTCTTTCATTTTTCGTGTTTTGCATAATTCGCAGACAGCCTATAAGTTGACTACAATGGCCTATAGTATATAGTTGATTACAATGATTAGCCTACTGTTTCATGTTATGAGCGGTACCCCGTCATTAGCGCACAGGACAATAGCGTGTCGACAACTGTAACAGCGCGCCGACAAAGCGCGAACCGTCAATTGCGCGCAGGACAAAATTTAATGCGCGCGGTCATATGCAATGGTGGGTCACAGTATAATAGCGGAAGCAAAAATAGCAGGCGTCGAAACTATTTTCAGCTCGAAATTTCCTTAAATCTCAATATAATTAATCCTATCTAAGGCCTACATGTACATTTTAAATTTCGATGCGGTGGCTACCGTTTCAAAATTACACCGTCATTTACAACTTCACATAACATCATACGACGGTCATAACATGGACTCATGAAATCAATTATACAATATACAGGCCTACAAAATATTTCAGGTTTAGAATATTATGCAAACCACAAGATACCCGGACGTCCCCCATCAAGTTAAATTAAGTAGAACTTTTTGTTGAGATGAGTATTGTCACTATTGTGTTTTCAGTTTTCTAAACAATTCTTTTCTTTTTAGATCCCATCAGTGAAAGGGTTGGCCTACGGAATGGAAGTCAGCATCACGTGACTGTTTCACAGTGGCTGCCATTTTGTGTCGCCTGCTTCGCGTTCAGACTACTACTAACTTGTAGAGAATAGAGAGACGAACTGGAAATATACATCAGCTACAGCCGAGTCGATCTGTCCCTCTAAATTATCTGGATCTTGAAACGCTTCAATCGCACCAAAATGACACGTCGTCATCTAATTTTTGTATAATCGTCTCTCGTCGTCACAGAAGAACTGTTACAGACTTGTTTAATAATAGGCCTATAATTATGAGAATGGAATGGTGTCAGTCTGTAGAAATTAGTCTCGTATCTCGTAGCCATTGAAAATTTTGAGTTACTGTATATTCTGTTAAATTACAAGTGCTAACTCCTACCTGCATTCTAATTGGGTCTGTTTCAGATGGACAACTCAGTGTAGGCCTACTTAATTACGTAACAACGTAGGCTATTATACAAGGTAGGTGAATTTGCAGGGCCGGTAGACCTATAAATTCCTTTAGCTATGCGATTCCCATTGCTAAGTAGGCTAAGGTAAACATCACTTTAATGTTTTTTATTAACTAGCTTATAGCCTACTCATACTTAAAAATGGTATTGTAGATGAAACAAATGCAGGAAACAATGAGGCTGCTTTGATAAGCAACTACTGTTCATAACGACTGGAAATCTTTGTATGCAGCTGTAGGCTACGTTGCTGGCATCTGTGCAATGTGTGCATCTATGCGTGTAAATTAAACGAAGGCTTAATGTGCAAGCTGTGTGCAGATTAGCCTACTCGGAAAGCCACGAGAAATGTACATTGTACAGTACATGTGTTTTGCCAAATCAAAGGAATGTTGGTGGCACAATTGTGTGTAGCTGTTCCGAAGGGGGATGGTGGTAACTGATAGGTATCATTATCATTTCTTTTGCCCTGATTTAAACATGATTACACAGGGACTTCAAAATTGACTATAAAGCAGATTTGTGTGGAATGGATAACATAGCACAGTTAGGCCTATAATGATAAAGATACTGTAAATAAGCTGACCTTACTACTACTACTACTACTACTACTACTACTACTACTACTACTACTACTACTACTACTACTACTACTACTACTACTACTACTACTACTACTGCTACTGCTACTGCTACTGCTACTGCTACTGCTACTGCTACTGCTACTGCTACTGCTACTGCTACTGCTACTGCTACTGCTACTGCTACTGCTGCTGCTGCTGCTGCTGCTGCTGCTGCTGCTGCTACTGCTACTGCTACTGCTACTGCTACTGCTACTACTACTACTACTACTACTACTACTGCTGCTGCTACTGCTACTGCTACTGCTGCTGCTGCTGCTGCTACTACTACTGCTACTGCTACTACTACTACTACTACTATTACTACTACCACTACTAGGCTATACGATTATTATTTAATAGGCAATAATATTATTGTTTTCATTTACCCAAATCGCTGTTTTACTTTTGTGAGGTAGGTCTATATTCTATAATAGTACTCTATACTTCAAATGTACTTTTGTCTCCAGACACATTTCACACATACTCAAATCCAATGCATTGTATGTGCGCCGGATTGTGCGGCCCTCGTCTTCTTTTCTAAAATGCAATCTGGCCCTTGGCCCAAAAAGGTTGTGCATCCCTGATGTAGGCCTATAGGACACTGGTTCCTATGGGATCCTATACATTTGCGTGCACGTGGTTTCTACAACAACCGTCTACATAATTATGTACAATTGTACATGTATAGGCATGTAGGCTATCGTTCATCCTGGTCATGTTTTGTATCGAATGCATTTTTGTTGTTGGCGCTATATCATTTCTCGTCTCCCATGCACGAAACTGCTCTCTCAAAATACAAATTTCGTGAAGGTCGTTTATAATAATATATAGTTGACGAAGCTGCAAGATTTCCATCGGTACCCTCCTCCACCTTCTCTTTTATCCAGACTTGGGACTGGCGTCATCAGAATGGGGCAGTTAATCAGGATTTTATTCGCAATCCTCTTACACAGAGTCATGCCCGGAAAGCATTTCATCGCAGTGGACCTGTAATCCTGTGAGCCTCAAATGAAACGCGCGACTTAATAGTGACGCGTGATTTAGTGTGAAATATGCGGCACATGCTTTTCGTGCTGATGGCGTTTTGGACAAAACTGCAGCTTAGGTCGGTAAATAATACTACATCATCGTGGTAATTTAATATGGAAGCACCGAAGCAGGATTGTTGAAAGTAATTGTCTGTCATCATGCCATGCAGTGCTTAATCTAGACGTCTCTGGGGGAAGTTCCCTCCAGGAATGAGAATTCCCTCCCCAGAAAAATCGAGAGGTGTTCACATGCAGCCTATTAAGCCTATATACGTACCAATTTCCACCAGAAAAATGATGTATGCAACATTCTCCCCATAAAAATTAGATAGCTCTGTTTACAAAACTTTACATGCGTATGTAAAGTTTCGCCGCCAGTTGAAGTAGGCCTAGGCCTACCAAAAAGGTCATCAGATTTAAACTATATAAGTTACTGCATTTTTTCTCTGAAATGTTGATGAAACGACTAAACGTGGTCATCTGATTTTTAAAGTAGGCTACTTATCGCATCACATAGGCCTACATGTAGCCTACTTCTTAGGAGCGCTTCTGAGTTAATCTTGAAGTGGCGCTATGACAAGTGCACAAACAAACATAATCATTATTGTAGGCCCTAATAGTTTTCTGTACTTTGAGACGAGCCGTTCTTTGTTGAACAAACTCACAATTTTTAGCTTTTTTACGGCATGACTATTACAGCGTTCTTGGCTGCGGAATTTATTTAATTAGGCTTAGGCCTAATAATGTGGTATTTGCAGTTTAACGTCACTTTGTGCTTTATCCAGACTTGGGACTGGCACTGGCAGAGTGCAGCCAGTGGCTTAATAATAATCATAGAAGCATAGAGACTTAAGGCAAAGCTTCATATAAAATAACGTAATATTCGCAAGAGGGCGCAACTAGCCTACATAACCACTGACCAGCACTGGGAGAAACGGGTCGGGGGACTCGGCTGCTTGTAGAAACCGTTTTGTAGCCTACGTTTTACGCTCGCCAGAACTGAATGACTCCTACAGAGTGACTCCAAAAAACTATCCACGTTCATGAATAATTGGCAAAGTAGGTCAGTCTTAGATCAGTGGTTCACAACCCGTGGCCCGCAGGCCAAAAAATTGGCCCTCATCTCTCAAACAATTAACAAAAATATATGAAAAAATTGACAATTTGTAAAGCATAGAACACGTGATTAATTTATTTTTTACATCTATAAATGACGTAAACGATTCTATATTGATTCAGTTAGGTCTATGACAATTTTATAATGCTTTTAGTTCATCAAATTGTAGCCATGTGACCCCCCCAATTGTCCTTCAACCAAGAAAAAGTGGCCCCCGTGTCCTCCAACATAGAAAAAGTGGTCCTAGAGTTAAAAAGGGTTGGGAACCACTGTTTTCGATAGACCCAATTGGGCCCATAAATTGTAGAGCTGATCTCTAGCTTTCACTTAGTTGATTAAATTTTCGAGGATTGAATTTCCCACATTCAGCAACAAATTTTAAAAAAGTAGTGCGGCAAAACTTGCGGCAAAAAGTCTACCTAAAAATAAGTTAGCAATATATTCTTTACAATTGCAAAAATTGGGGCAAGTGTACGTGAATGTGATTCCCTAGAATCCTGATCCACACTTGCTCAATTTGGTGTCTCCCTGATTTTGGGATGAGAGCTGAGCAGATTTGAGAGCAGTGTGAGAATTATTAAAAAATAACAGGGGATCAGACGAAGATCCACGTGGAGTTGGGTTGTGAAAAGGTGAAAAGACTTAACTATGTGACCCTAAGAAAGACTAGCAAGGGTCATGGGCGGAGTTTATCAGGGGCTGGTGGGGGGGCCTACGCCCATCCAAGAAGGCCCATATTCAACTTTTTTAACTATGAAAATGGTATTGCTTTTCGGGGTTAGCCCTCCCAAAAAGGACCAGACTCTGGGTTAGCCCCCCAAGAACGGAAACCAAACTCCGCCCATGGCAAGGGTTGAACGACCTCAAACTGCCGGGAAATTCTCACTCTGGTTGAGGGAGATGTCAGTTTAGCCTACTTAGCCTACTACCGTTACCATATCCAGCATATGACGGGAATTATACACGAGCATGCATGTGATAAGTATGAAGTTTCTGCGGCGCACCATTTAATTGCAATAGGCCTACACGAATGTGACTGATAGACGGATATGATCACATAGCATAAGCCAGCCTTTGACCTTTGCATAGGAAAGCATGTGAGTGAAAATCAGATGCGGATATGAATCGTTAGCTGTTTTCAACTTAAAACTGAAGTAGACCTATTAATTATTATCGTTCAAACACATTATCGTAATCTTGCAATCAAAGTTTAACCCTCATGAGAGACGAAAAACAAGTTAAAGGCAATTCAGTATAGCCTATAGGGCCTTATAGGCCCATGCACCTGCCTGCACGGCGGGTTGACAGTCGTCTATAGCCTAAAGTATAGCGAAATAGCCTAATGTTCACAAAAACTACACCTGTCACAAAATAAAGTGAATTAGTAATTAGGTTAGATTATAGGCTGATAATTAAACAATCTCTGTGGGCCCTGGGGATCGTGGGCCCGTGTGCTTTGCACAACAAATTGCACACATGGTAGCTACGCCACTGATCGAAGATGATCAGTGTCGCCCTCGTCCTTTATCCAGGCTTGGGAGTTGGGACATGCACTGGCAGAGAAAAACCATGCAGTGGACTGTGGCGGAGTTTTGAAGTTAGAA
>CAMAOG010000138.1:0-16144 GCA_945859605.1 Lumbricus rubellus | reverse complement strand
AAAAAGCAACTTCTAAGACCTTATAAGTTCATTCTCTTATAACACATGCATGGATGCTCAAATATGTACATTACATGTATAATTGTATATGCATGTACACCATGAGTCAAAAAAAGTAAGCCAAATTGTTTTTTATATATCTCTAATGCCTGATAACATATCACGCTAAAATTTTCCAAATATTTAGAGAATTGAACGAAGAATATGATTCCAAAATTTCATGGGATAAAATTGAACGGATAAAAAGATATGAATCTGTAAACTTCATATGCCGAAATTGCCGTTTACAAGCAATTTTTTTGTCAGATTCAATAAAAAGTAAGCTAAACTGTTTTTATTATATCTCCAATGCCAGCTAATTAATCATACTAAAACTTTCCAGATATATAGATAATTGAACCTAGAATAGGATTCCAAAATATCATGTAATAAATTTGAACGGATAGAAAGATATGAATATTTGAACGTCATCTCCGAAATTTCACTTTTCAGCAAATCTGTTATGGTGTTCGCTGCAGTTTTGATGCCTGATATTTCCCAATTTTGGTCTTCAGTGATCCTGGAGTAAAATTTTACGGAATATAAAGTGTGGAGCGTGCATAATGAAAGACCGAGTCTACCAGACAACAATCCATGATATAAACGATCTGAAGCAAGGCTTGTTGGAAGTGTGGGATGGTCTGGACCAGAGGATAATCGACGTTGCTGTTGCCATTGCAATGACGCCAGCGCCTCAAGGCTTGCGTGCAAGCTGAAGGATGACATTTTGAGCATCTTATTTAATTAAATAATCAAATCATACTGTTGGGGTCATATTGCTAGTTCAATTATCTACATAGGCCCTATCTGGAAAATTTTAAAATGATTGATCATCAGGCATTAGAGATATGAGAAAAAGTTTGACTTACATTTTACTGAATCTGACAGAAAATTGCTTGTAAACGGCAATTTCGGCATATGAAGTTTAAAGATTCATATCTTTTTATCCGCTCAACTTTATCTCATGAAATTTTGGAATCATATTCTTGGTCCAATTCTCTAAATATTTGGAAAATTTTAGCGTGATATGTTATCAGGCATTAGAGATATATGAAAAACAATTTGGCTTACTTTTTTTGACTCACGGTGTATATGAGTAGGCCTACGTACGTATGCATCATTGCATGTATTTATGTACCCATACATTATGTAATGTATGAGGGTTCACTTTTGTTGACACGATTAGTTCTGTTGTCTGTCTTTGACGCACGCAGCAGCCAGATCTGTTCCTTTTCAATCCGACGCATTGACATAAAATATTTATTGTTAAACTAATACAAAAAAAGATGTTTACTTTAATTTCCACTGCAGAAACTTTAAAAAGAGCTTGTAAGTGCATGAGTTATGACATCTTCGACTGAACTGTTTTTGTATATTTGATGCATGCAAAGCCTATTCTTATATTATTCATGTTCACTCTCGTATAGGCTACCTACAGGTCCTACACACAGAATAATTTTCCTCCGATTTTGACCCTCATTCTCGACACGTAATTTTACCGACCATCCTCCATGTGGGGCGCGGTGGTCTAGTGGTGGCGTCATTGCCTTGGAGCCGGAAGGTCCGAGGTTCGAATCCACCCTCAAGCCGCGTAAGGACCTTGGGCAAGTCCTTCACTCACAATTGCTCAGCGCTTCGGCGTGAAACTCCGATGCAGTGTCCGCTCTGCATCGGGAGCGCCTCTGAGTAGAGAGAGCTTGAAGGGGCGCTATAACAAGTGCACATACAAAAACAAACAAACAATCCAATATCAGTCTTTTCTATCTCAGTAATAAACGGTTACTGCTGGCTTGATTTGATATAGCGCCGGTGAATAAGCTGGTCCCCCTGACGTGGTTTGTATGGCCCTGAAGATTTATGGGCCTACAGTATATTTACATTTTTCATTACATTACTCAGGAACTAACCTACCCATCTAAGTTAAGTTTTTCATCCGGTCCATGCATACTAAGCTGTGCCACAACTCTTAGAGTACGGTAATCTCCATCTGTCTTATTTCAACAAATTCATGGTCACTCTCTCTCTACCTACACTCCCATTGCTTTAAATTTGTCTTCCTGCCCGCTTTTCGTCCCTCACCTATACCGCTGTTTGTCTCGATACTTCTCCTTGTATCACTCCTGTCATGCCTCCAAGTCACGAAGAGAGTCCCACCTTTTCAAGAATCCATCCAATTCGCCACCTTCCAACTTCTCTCATCTAAATAAAACGCACCACAACATTATTTCTTCTTTCAATTTCTCCTTCTGGTTTTCTGACCGCGGGGTGCTGTTTATCCATTCATCATAGAGATATATATAGCGCCTCTGGAAGGCAACTACTCAGGAGCGCTCCCGACACAACCTCGGCTAATAAGAAACTGTTTGAAGGCGGCGATAAAACGTAACTGAGCAAACCCCGCAGGCATTGCTCTTCAGTTGGTGTCTTTGCACTGCCTCGGATCAGCTTAGATATAGCGCTCAAGACTAAGCTGGGGGCCTTTTCCATAGTGATTTATACGTTGTCGAGCTGTACCCACGATTGTGACTATAGTCTATACTCTATAGGAGACCTACTATAGGTCCATCCGACCCATGGGCAACTCTTGAGAAAAATCCGCAATGATTTGCAAATTTGATGTATAGGCTATTCAAAGTCTGATATCATTATGCTAAGCTGTGAAAGAAAGAAAGACGAGCAGAAGAATTTGTGACTATAGACCGGTTCATAATTTTGTTGCTGGTCAGATATAGGACGCATTCGTAGTCTACTGAAGCCTCTATGCAGTTGTATATTTTGTGGAATATGTGCAGGATTAGTGCAAAAGTTTTATTTGGCTAATGAATGTTTATCAGAAGTGCAGTATAGGCTACAAACGACATATTATGTCTATGTTAAGGAGCCATGATGGGGAGCGTTGCAGTTGACGACTGACTTTTTTGCACCTACCGTCGCCAGAAGGCTGCAGGATGTCTGGAACAGATGATGGTGATGATGGTCCATGGTGATGGTGTTCTTGATGGTGGTGGTAGTGGTGGCGGCGGCGGTGGTGGTGGTAGTGATTGTAGTGCATGGTGATAGTGGTGGTTGGAACGGATGATGATGCTGCTGCTGATGATGATGGTGGTGGTGGTGGCAGTGGTGGCGGTGGTGGTGGTAGTGATGGCAGTGGTGGCGGTGGTGGTGATGGTGTGGTGGTGGTAGTGGTGACAGTGGTGGTGATGGTGAAAGCCCTCCGCGTGGCTATTACCAGCCAATGAAGACACGGATGCATAATACGGAGGATAATCAATTTGAAACAGAGTTCTTAAGATTAACATTGCGGAATGACAAGTCTAGAGCGATTAATAAGGAGAAGGAAGAGACGCATGGTGAGAGAACCAAAATTAGCCTAATGTTTTCTTCATCCTCCGAACACATTTTCAGTCTTCGGAATGATCAGCGAGAAACAACCAATGGAATCAAATCGAGTTTGTGGAATTAAGAAAGATTTAAGTCTCGTGATTGACCAAAGCTCAATGCTTTATGAACCAAAACGATGCGCCTCAATTTTAAACAAGTTCTCTACCAAACAGGAAGTCAACGCAAAGGTTCAGTCTATGTTCATGTGCTGACACGTTGGTTGTGGTTCTAGTCTCTAGCCAAAGAGTTCTGAATCCCTTGGAGTTTTAACAGTTTGACTTCGGGATAGGCTACCAAGTACCAACAGGAAGAAGCAGAAGGTTACTGCATCAAAATCGACTTGTACGCATGATTGACATAGATAAGATTGGATTAGATATAAGTCTAGATTAAGCAGAGGTAGGAGTTGTTGTGGTAAGCAGTTCATGTGTCTGTTTATATGCAGTGCAGAAATCATTTACCTTCGCTACTCGACGCGGAAGCCATCTGTCGCAACTTCTCGAAACTAAAAAGTTACTCCAATTCAACTTAGGCTGATCATCGATAAGTTTACGACTACGGCAGTACAGTACTTCGTCGGAGCGAGACGTAAAACGCAACAGACACAGACAGAGAGAAATATCACCTGCGCTATATAAAGACTGATCGAATTGGTGATAAGTAGGTTAATCGCCGGCGGAACTCATATCACCAGTTTGCATATTATGATCACCTGGTGTTCGTTTCTCCGGCCGTCGTCTTTCTTACTTTCCAATTGATGTGGAAAGAGGGAGGGAGGGAGGGTGGGAGGGAGGAGATTCATACGCCGCGGATGACACGCTTATCCATCTTCTGCCCTGACTGCTCCTCGGGCTGCTGAGGAGGGGAAGGGTGGATTTGAAGGGAGGGATGCTGAGGCCTGTCTGGCAGTCGGGCCTCATCCTCCTCTCGACCAATCGCGTAGTCCTTCGCTTCTCTGCAGGCGGTTCTCCGTGGGTCGTAAATAACTTTTCTTCTCGAACTTTGAATGCGGCCCGTCAGAAATCGGGCCTGGTTTGACGGGTATGGCTGCTTGGAGCGGGGCCTGATGGCTGGGGGTCTTGCATCGCAGTGGGATGCAGAAGACCAGAGGAGAAGCAGCACAGTATTAGGAGAAGAAGGAGGAGAAGGATATGGAGAAGGAGGAGAAGGATATGGAAAAGGAGAAGGAGGAGAAGGAGAAGAATGAGTAGAAGGATATGGAGAGGAGTAGAAGGAGTAGAAGGAGGAGAAGCAAAAGGAGGAGAAGGATATAGAGAAGGAGTGGAAGGAGTAGAACGAGGAGGAGAAGGATATGGAGAAGGAGGAGGAGAAGAAGTAGAAGGAGGAGGAGAAGAAGAAGAAGGAGGAGGAGAAGGATGTGGAGAAGAGGAAGGAAGAAGAGAGAAGGCGTAGGTTCAAGATGACTCACCACGAGTCTCATCGGCAATGAGTCCCTATAGCTGCATGGCTCACCACACGTCTGCAAGGGATTGGGGAATTCCTCTTTGCTACCCGTCGTGTTCGTCTATCTTCATGGCTGCCGGTAGGTCTATGGGCCATGTAGGACTATGGGCCCCATAGGTCTATGGGCCCCGCAGGTTTATGAGCCCTGTAGGTCTATCATTCCTGTAGGTCCATAGGTCTTGTAGATCTATGGGTCTTGTAGATCTATTGGTCCTGTAGGTCTATGTTTGTTTTAGGTCTATGAGTCTATGAACCATAGGTCCTGTAGATCTGTAGGTCTATAGCTCTTGTATGTCTATGGGTCCTGTATGTCCATGGGTCCTGTAGGTCTGTAGATCCTGTATGTCTATGGGCTCTGTAAGTCCTTGGGTCCAGTAGGTCTATGGGTCCTTGTTGCTGGCTGCGTTGGCTCTATACGTTCGGATGCTTCGATAGTTCTACAGACAAGACAGACAGACAGTCAGGCGGACAGTCGAACGGACAGAGGGATGCACGGACAAACGTAGGAACGACCGAACAACCCAAAGAAAAACGAACGAAGGACTGGAATTAATTTCTCAAAGTCTGTCTTATCTGGAAATATCAAATTAAAAGTCAACATTCGACGCCTTTCTGTCGCCTCACACAAACCTTCCTTTCAAACGTCGCTTTCAATATTATTTCGGGCGCCCAGTGCAACTTGATAACACCCGGTTTCTACTCGGCGAACGCTTGTTTCCATTACGATATGACGAGTGAAATCAAATCTGGTTGTAACTTCCCCAGTAAAGAAGCATAGGTTTTAAGTTGCTCGCGACAGGATTCTGGTTACAATGAAAACAAACAAGCTTCAAAAACTGGTTAACTTGTCACTTGAAACTTACTAAAAAGCGCTAATAAAACGTTGGTTAACAAACACTTGAAGAGACCAGAGGGAGGTTTGGATTTTACAACGAGGGTCCTGGACCCTGGGAAAGGGATAGTTTGCGCAGTTGACCGAAGTGTCGATTTTTGTGAGGTTACATGACTGCATGCAGGGGTGGATACAGAAATTTCCGCAGGGGTTAAAAGAATTTGGTCTTGAGTGTGAAATTTTTTTTGGTCTCAAAATACTATACCATTTTGACCGCTACTTTTCTGTCTATCTTCTCTGTCACATTTTCTCGCTACATTGATTGAAAGCCTGTCCGAACCTGATTTAGGTGGGGGGACGTCAATTTTGCCCGCCAGAATAGCTGGTGAAAATGTGAAATTTTTTCAATGGGGTGCCATGGCCGGATTTGACCCTGGAGCCGCCCCTGCAATCACACTGTATAGGCTATACGAGCTGAAAACATAGTGTACAATTATACGGTTATAAAACAATTTGAAAGTTTAAAGTTCGCTTAATTGAAGTTAATTCAACTGAAATCCTTATTGAAATAATTTTTCCGTCTTCGAAAGGGCAATATCTTGTACACGTTTTTACATATAAGCTTACTCAGATATACACATTACATAGGCCCTATTACATATTAGTTCTTACGCAGGCCTACTTGCATACAATCATCATGAATCATGTTTGCGATTCATTCACAGTAGCATAGTGGCAACCTTAAGAGGCGCTATGTAAATCTCCATAATGAATAAAGTTCAGTTGCCTTCATGCGGAGTTCTGCGTTTCAAGCGCCATGTTTTTCTCGGACTTTAGCCTTATTAACTTCAGCAAGCGAGTCGCCGCATATAAGCCTATTATAATCCAACGGTTCTAACCTAAAGGATCAAATTTCTATAGCTCCCGTATGATCATATCCAATTTCCTAATCCGCCAGCAGCTGACGAAGGGATGCAAATGGAAAGTTGAAATTAACATCAACACCGTTTAATCTGCCATGTAATCCAATTAAAATCTTTTTTCTCGTGCGTGGGGTCGTAAGAGACTGGAGGTATTATTATTATTGTTTACTAAAATAATGGCATGGATTGCGTTGAACCAACTCATGCAGACCTTGTAAATCTGACACAGAAAAATGATTGTAGTAATAACGTAAAGCTGTGTTTTATGGAAAGAACTGGAACACCGCACGTTCCACAGCTGATAATATATATGTTTACTATAATTATAGTAAAGCTATATTATCAGCTGTAGATATATTATATGCAATTATAGCAGCATCAAGAACGTATACGCAATTACGCATCTATAAAGAGCATTAATGGGTCTACCACGAACTGCATATAGGCCTATACCAGTGTAAGAATTGTGGAAAAATAACTGGGTGGGTTTGGACCATTATCCACTTGGAATCGGGGTGTGAAAACAGACTTTAACATGAGGCTCTAAGAAAGACTGGGGAGTTGAACTCCCAAAGCCCTCGGCATTTCTCACCCTGCAGACCTATAGGCTACAAAATGGTATGAATTGCATTGGATATCATGGACTGTATTAAGTATATCATGGATTGAATTAGCTACAATAGCATGGGTTATTCACAAAAATAATGGCATGGATTGCGTTGAACATCACGGATTACATTGTCTGCCATGGCATGCGATATTTTTGCGTACATGTACGTAATGTTATATGGATGAACCTTAATCCGGCAACTCATTTCTCATCTGAAGTCATGACCATAACTAATAGGCCCCTATAGTTGCAGAAATTGTTTTTAAAGTAAACCTTACGAGCCATGTTTCAGGGCTTTTTTAACATGCAGTTGTACACAAAACGTGCAGTTCTAAATTTATTTGTGCAGTTTTAGAAGCACTTCTTTGCAGTTAAAACTAGCAAGAACGGTCATAATTGTCCTCCAATTAGAAGTAATTTAACATGGATGATAGGAAAGGAAAGAAGGAGTTGTGCAGTTCTAAACAATCCTTTAAAACAACCTTGGTTAAGACCTCCAAAAACGGTCATTGTCCATCAATTAGAAGTAATTTACCATGGAGGATGGGGAAGGAGAGAAGTGGTTGTGTAGTTCTAAAAATTTCTTTAAAATAGCCCTGCCAAGTTTTCTCAAATTGTTCTTGTGAACTTGCTTCGGTGCAGCCAAAGGCAGTGTAAATAACATACTTTCATTGGTTTCTAAGGCAATGCATGTATTATTGCCCAACAATTAAATTTTCAGGTTTCTGTAATGCATAGACGGGCCTATATATAAACTGATATGATTATGTTGCTGTATGATTCATAAAAAAATGCAAAAGTTTGAAGTTCATTAGGCCTAAACATATAATTAAATCCAATTGCGTAGGCTATAATTATATAGGTGTAGGTAAGTCCTTTTCTGAAACTGCCGTACACATTCAAACATTTCCGTTACAGTAGGCCTACTCTAGAGCAACAGATGTTTTCCACACGCCAAAGTAATTTTAAAAACATTTCTTATCTATAGAACTTTTGGACATATATAGGTCTACAGTCGCTACACAGGTACATAAACATGTTATTTGTATTTCTCTTACGTTCAAGGCTGCAGGTCATGCAGTTTAGGCTACTCTATAGAGTGTATACGCGAGGCCTATACACTATACTGCAGCGTATACTCACCTCCGGGGGAAAATGACAGCGTGTGCCCGCCTTTTAAAACGAAGGTAGGTTATAGGCTGCACGCGGACGTACAGCAAATAGCCTACTCACCCCACAAAGACCAAAGTAAAAAAGTTCGCAGAAATAAAATGACGAGCATAAAACAGAAGAAAATCGCGATTAATTAGGTAATTGATTAATTAGACACCGTTTAACGCCACGATGAAGATTTTTTCGGGCGAAAAATCATCAAAAAACCATCCGATGACTAAAAAAGTTAATAAAATAAGGTCGTCAGAAATTTTTGGTCCAAGACAGTCAATTGTTTTGGGGGCAGCGTATGCACTCCTCCTAAAAATCACATAGGCCTACACCCCTGATATCAAGTGATCCTTGCTGCTCTTGGTAGACCTATAGGCTACTCTAGCAAAAGTTTTTCTGATAATTTCGATAGAGTAGCCTACCTAGAAATATTGTTTGCTGGAGTTTGGGGTAACTCTAATCAGTGTTGTACAGTAACGAAGTAAAAGTAACGCGTTACTGTACTTAAGTAAAAGTTTGAGTACTTTCACATGTAACGAAATATCGAAAAAATAAAATACTTTTACTTTCAACGAAGTAAAATTTTACCCATATTTCCGTACTTTTACTTCGTTACAATTTATACGACACTCGTTACAATGTTCGTTACTTCAGAGCGTTAATTAACATTTTGTTTCGCTAAGCTAAGACAGCTTATTCGAATTTGCATGCCTAAAAATAGATTTTCAATGGTGGTGCACGCTGGATGCACTGCCACTTCTGCAGCAGAAATGATCTTCGGCTGTGCATTGTGCTAAAATTAATCAGAAGCGTGCGTACTAGACTCAGTGATAACCATTTCGAGAATTTAATATTTTTGAAGGTTAATAATCAATTGAGTTATAGAAAGGCTCGGTACGTTTACTTTTTACTTTAAAAGTATTATTGGAAGGGGATACTTTTTACTTTTACTTAAGTAAAATTTGTGACGAGTACTTTTACTTTTACTTAAGTAATTAAAATCCACTTTACTTTTACTTTTACTTAAGTACATTTGCCCGATACTTTCAACAACACTGACTCTAATCCATCGGATCCGGGGGGTGGGGGTATCCGGCTATGGCCCACCATTGAGAAATTTGCACCCCCATCAGACCACCATGCTGCAGGTTTGTTGTACAGGCTTTCAATCAATGCAGCGGGAAATGGTGACATGTAGAAAAGACAGAGAAAAGTATACCGTAGGCCTATGACTAAGAAAAGGAGACCACAAATTTACCACCCCCCCCCCCCTTCAAAAATGACCGTATCCGCCCCTTGACGAGACATGCGTTTCCTCCACGTTGTTGCATGTGCTAAAAAGCACAAAATTGATGTATAATTGTATAGGCCTATAGCTATAATATCGATTATATGCCAACATAATACGTTGGAGCACAAAACCTTCAAAGAGACATACATGTAGGCCTATCTAGACAACAAGCGATGTTCTCCTGCCGGCGAACAAGGCGAAAAGAAAGTGCAGACCAATGACCATCCTACATGTATATATAGATGGTAGACGTGAGTGTGACATGCTCTGGAATATGTATGGGAAATCAGCCGGACAGCCGAATGATGGACCCCGGTAAAAGCAAAACCCGGAAAAAATTTACAATTTCAGTTTGCAGAACTTGTAGGCATTCAGGTCATGCTCTGACAAAAGTCACGCAGTTGCATAGACAACATTCGGCAACAAACCGTGGAACAATTAACGGTCTATAGAGCTATGCGCGTACATGTAACTATAGGCTAAAGGCCTATTGCATGGACACAAAAGATTTCGTGATTCACCTCGTGCGTTTAGGGCTTAAGCTATTCATTATGATGAACGTGTCTGGCAATTAAGTAACAACAACCCAGGTATTTTATATGCGTGAGGATTTCCGCATCTGTGAACTATGTTCTATGACAACAACCATGAAGTGGCAGTAAACAAACAGACTGGCCTATTCAAGAGAACAACTCAAGCATATCCTTGCCTACACCTCACCGGTTGAGAGCGCAGCACTGCTAGCCAACTGGCTCTACATGTAGGCCTAGGCTACTTAACACGTCGTGGTATCACAAGTCGGTGTAAGCGCATTTATAACGCAGTCTTTTCTGCTCAGACGTCTGGATCAACACTTGTATTACTATTCTGATAAGAAGGTTTAATTGTCACATTGCAAAAATAGACGAACTACAGAGAACTACATCATGGTAACCTGTTTCTGATGATCATGATTTTTAAAATTTAGTCTAATTGCCCAGTTGTAATGGCGTAACCCAGGACACGTTCTTCACATGTTACTTGCTACATGTTTAACGACACTGCCATGTTGAAGATGAATCGATGATCAGTGTCGCCCTCCAGTGCCTCCACCTTTATTCAGTGCAACCAGTGGCAGAGTTTTTTTCACCGGTTTGCTGCCACCAAAGAAGAAAGCAGTCTAGCCGCCTACAACCTTAGACCGTGAGCTCAAGATAGTAGGAAAACTGCTAACAATATAGATACTATAAATAGATACTATAATTGATCAGAACAATTCACACGTGCTAAGTATAATTAATTTTGCTAACTATTGAACCGCTACTCTGCTTGTATGTGCACCGGAGAATATAGGCCTACTTACTCACTTAGCCTATACGTGGTATTGATAGAATAATGAGTTTCCTTAATTAATGCCTTAATCGGTAATGCCTGCGTTACAGGAAACAGAGGAAAGAAAGTATCGAAAATTATTAACAAAGAATTTGTTTTCAGAATTTAAAAGTTACCTCATAACCTATATAAAGCTTTTCTTAGTTTAGCCTATTGACCATTGTGGGTTGGCCTATAAGTGTGAAACATGCCTAAAATGGGCAGTGCATGCCTAAACGTAACCAGAAAATGGTTAAGAGGCTGGCTAAGAAAACTATTAACACTCTTCTACGTTGTTCAGCCGACGGTCTTGTTTTTTGGATGCGTGGGGTACCATGCATAGGAAAGCTTCTTGTTTTTTGGATGCGTGGGGTACCATGCATAAGAAAGCTTCTTGTTTTTTTAGATGTGTAGGGTACCATGCATAAGAAAGCTGCAAGGGGTTCAATTTCTCTGAAAGAATTGACCTACCTATTCAACAGGGCCGGTGTCATGATATAAAGTCTCCCCGATACAAAGTCTCTCCCCGAAACAGAGTCTTCCTCTGGCTAAAACTGTGTAGTCGAAGAAATTTTCTGATATAAAAGTATGTAGGCCTATACGTTCTTGTCAAATAATTTAGCAACCAACCCAAACAAACGGTTAAACCTGCTAATCTAAACTTTTATTCGAGTGTAACCCATTTCACGCAGAACGGGGGATACTTTATTTTGTAGACGGAGGAAATATTCTCTCCCCGGAGACTTTATTTCAGAATATACTCTCCGGGGGACGAATTTATTCTGGAACAGATTCCCCGGAAAAGAATTAATTTCGAAATAAATTCTCCGGGGAGAAATTTTAAGGGGGAGACTCTGTCACGGGACACCGGCCTTAGCCGAAATGGCGCCCCAGGCAAGGCATGCATTTTGGCGCCCCCCCAGAAAAAGCATACATTTGGCGCCCCAGGCTAAGTATCGGCTTACATTTGGCGCCCTCAGATTCACACTTAACTGTTTGAGCCCACGTCAGACTCTAAAGATGAATTAGCCAGAGCCTTGTGTATGCTCAACTGAGTAATTTATCATAGTTTTTTTATTAGTAGACTACACTGAAGGTTGGATACTAATAAATTTGCGGAAAATGGTTATAAAGGAAAAGAACTATTAAAATACACTTTTGGTGGAAATGGCGTCCTCTGTTGTGGTAATGGCGCCCCCTAGAACCGGGCCTAGATCTTGGCGTCACAGGCAGCTATCTGCTCTGCCTATAAGGCCTGCCCTGCTATTCACAGGGTGCGAGGAAATAATAGGACGACGTCTGCGGATAAAGTTAGCTATAGCTGTGGCTGGACTGGGAGCGCCTCTGAGTATGTTTCTTAAAGAGGCGCTATATAAGTTCTCGAAATATTTAAAATAAAAGTGTTCTTGTCTAGGATTCCGATCAAGCCAACATTTGCGACGACTCCGAGATGTTTATTTCGTATCTTCAACGTCTAATGTGGAAGCCGACGAGCGACTATATTGTGTTATCATGTGGAAGTTTCTTTGAACTTCCCGTGTGCTACGTAATAACGAACCTTACTGACATTGACCGTATGATAATCAGTCAGAATATCATTGCAATTCCCCGTGACGTAGCATTTGCCAGAAACTTCAGAGACGACATCATCGCCATTGATACGCGGGATACCCAATTGGGATTCGTGCGACTGTTAAAGGAGGGGAATCCCAACAATTTCAGATACTTCAATATCGATCGGCCGGATGTTCATGGGCCCGCCTACACGTTTACACTTACAGGACTTGATATAAGCCTAATTGAGTTGTTGAATGACTTTGCTAAGACTGCAGACTCGAGTCGCAAAAGTTTCAACAGTATAACGCAAGATGATGTTGCCGCAGTTGCCTGTCCGTATTGGCCCAGAGAAGCTCAGGAATGGACTATGAGAACTACTTTAAGTGGATGGCCAGATAAAGATATAAAAGATCGCATAGTACGAGGTGGCTGCCACTTCGTTCGAAAGTCTCATCACACCGAACTTAACGATAGCAATCAGTGGAGATATTCCTTTTCACAAGCAGAGATCGTCTTGATTCACAGCTGGAATGACGTTCAGAAATACATTTACCACATTCTTCGTGTCATCAAAGGACGTATCAAAGGAAGTATCAAAGGACGTAATAGTGAGACATGCACAACTGAAGAAAAACTTGTCCTCAACACCTATCTCATCAAGACGTTGATGCTGTGGGCCTGCGAAGAGAATCCCGCTGCCTTTTTTGCTGAGGATAACGTTGAAGCATCAGTAAAAGAGTTGCTCTGTGCAATAATTATATGTCTAAAAGACAGGAAATGTCCACACTATTTCATAACAGGCCTCAACATCCTCGACTTTTCATTTGGTATCGATGTTTCCAGTGAAGTTCTCCAACTGGAGCAGTTCATGGGCGATGGTGTTTCGAGGATCATGGCCGATTTTCCGAAATTCGATGTGAGGATGAAGGTGCTTGTGGAAGTTTCCACGAAAGTGATTATGTATGTCTCCTCTCATCCTGATGCGGATATTAATCCGCTGGATCCAGCGTTTGGACCATTTGATTATTCGGGCATGTGTTCAGCTGGCACTTTGACTGACTCGGAATTAGGAAAACTTGTAAAGAGCATCATGACATATAAACGACTCCAATCCTTGAATTATTCTCAGATGCAGCGCAGTATTTGTGATAATTCTAAAATTACTAAGCACTCCACATGTTACTTTGAAAAGGACAGCGACAACCACTCAGCATGGATGTTTAATCTACAAGAGTCTTTCCTTGTCAATATCATATCATTAATGAACAAATGCATTTCAAAGGATCCAAGTGGACATGAGATTCACAGATTCTCAAAAGATGATCCCAAGTTAACCGTTAAATGCTTTCATAAACTACTCTACCGTGTATGCTGCTATGAACGGGTTTCTAGGAAACCCTTTTCAGGCTGTCAATCGACACGGTACGAACATGTAAAGCAGAAAATTTATGTCATCAGTGAATTTCTTTTTGCATCGTTCAACAAATTGTGCAGGGACACATCAACAGTTATAAACGGTTTATATCGTGCAAATTATTTCTACACTTATCTTAACACATACCGACTGGCTCTACACATATGCAAACAAATGCTTCAGATGCTCGGATCCATTCAAAAAACGCAATTTTTCTT
This sequence comes from Lumbricus rubellus, assembly GCA_945859605.1. NCBI lineage: Eukaryota > Metazoa > Annelida > Clitellata > Crassiclitellata > Lumbricidae > Lumbricus > Lumbricus rubellus. The sequence goes on along the minus strand of CAMAOG010000138.1, from coordinate 1,901 downwards.
CAGGGCACAGACCACAGAGAATTTTCCGGTGCTGTTGAGCAGTGACTTGATGTCGTTGTACGACGAAAATATCCAGACAGTTTTTGGATTGGTTGGTCTGTTCATTTGTATCGGATATAAACAAGAAGTGGATCGTGGTAGTCTGATCAGGATCAGATCCACGTTTGACGATCTGTCTTCCACTGGAGTGGAGAAGAGACATCGGAAGAGAACGTCTCGGCATTCTCGAGTAATTTCCTCTCTCGTCGTTCAACTGTGTCCGGTTGTCTTCATCAGGTACATTGAGAAGCAATGTCAGAAGAAACTGAACGCCGTGGTTTGCGACGGTTTCTTCGACATAATCTACAGAGGGCCACAGAATGATACCGGTGCAGTGAGTGCACGTCTGCATCATTATGCTATTCTGCTACTACAGTGTGCTTATTCCATTGCAAAGAACTGAGTAAACTTTTCTAACACCCGTGTCGCCGCTGTCGCGTAACGGAATCTCCCCCTAAAAGACGCACCCGGAGATATATTTTGTTTCTAAGCAGATTCTTTTCCCAGCGGATCTGTTCCAGAATAAATAATTTCGCCCCCCCCCCCAAACTATTTTCTGAAATAAAGTCCTCGGAGTAGAGAATATTTCCTTCGTCGAAAAAATAAAGTCTCCCACATTCAGAGTAAATTAGGCTATAGTTGCACAGGATTTATAGTTGAGCAGTTTAAACGGTTAGTTTAAGTTTGTAATTTTGTGTAACAAGAAAATAGTCTATAATACTATTATGCACTTTTATATAAGAAAATTTCTTCCAACACAGAGTTTCAGCCAGAGGAAGACTCTGTTTCGGCGGAAGACTTTATTTCGGGACACCAGCGCATGATCCGTCGAACTGGATTTTAGGTTACGGTAATACAGGGTCATAATTATATGGTATACTGATTATAAATTCATAAACGACTATGGGCTGGTGAGGGGTTGAGTTAGTCGGAAAGAGAATGTTGACAGACCGCCAGAGTCAGAAACCGGTAAACTGACTTTGCATGAAGAAAGGAAAGAATTATTTACCTCTTGTTTATTTACATTCTGTTTCTATTCGGAAGATGGCGCTTTGTCGAAAATTATCGCATGCCTCAATGAACTTCATGTTCAGTTGGAATGGTTTCTTTCCGTTCCCCAATGTTTCTTTCTCACTCATAATCATTATCATCATCATCATCATCATCATCATCGTCATCTTCGTCGTCGTCATACTTTTGTCTCATAATCATCATTGTCACTGACAATTTGTCGGCAACACGCACATTGTTCCAACAGCTAGGCCTGGTCGTCCTTCCTCCCAGGGTGAGAATTGCCGAAGGGTTAGAGGCTTTCACCCACCCCCCCAGTGTTTGGGAACCCCATAGTAAATCCTGTTTTTCGTACTCCCAGTCCAAGTGGATCATAGTCCAACCTCCCTCAAGTTATTTTTCCACAATTCTCACACTGCTTCCTCCATATGCACTCCTTCCGATTTTCTAATAATATTTAGACTACAATGCACAGAAGTAATAATGTAATATATTTAAATATCATATTCATCCTTGACGGCCATAATGGCCACCATATTGAAAAGTGACTCGAGTATACGCAATCTATATAAATAAAAATGTAACTGCGTTTACACGAATCTTAGGGACCAAGGATCTTGGAAAGTCCTCGACCGATTCTTTTCAAAATTGCAGCAAAACGTTCCGTTTTGATAGGCGAAGGTTTGCATAATGCTTTTTTGCTAAAATCTTTTACAACAAAAAAAAAACTTTCACTTCGATTCGACCGATTTCGAGTTCAAAATGTCTTGCGGAAGCCCGAATTGGGTCAAGACATGCATAATTATTGACGGGTTGAATTTGAACTCGGAATCGCTTGAATCGAAGTGAAA
>CAMAOG010000137.1:0-19407 GCA_945859605.1 Lumbricus rubellus | reverse complement strand
ATATATAAGTGCACAGAAAGAAATTCAGAAACTATTATTATTATTTTATCATTATTTTTAAACCCGAGGTAACTAGGATCCCTCGGGTTAAAAAAAATTATGCTTGGAGCTGTTGTACAATGTCTAGAAAATCAGGCCTCGTCCTCCGCAACCTTATTAAAAGTAGCACGAAAAGCGATGGCATTGTAGCGCTGAAGACAAAATGGAAATGCGCTGGAAGAGAAAAGTTGCTTCTCGCGGCTCTCCAGAAACGACCGATAGAAGCTGGCCTCGTGGATGGAGAAGACCCCCGCAGAGTTGATGGGCCCAGTGTTTATTTAATTATTTATTATTATTATTATTGCTATTACTGTTATTATTATCATCATCATCATCATCATCATCATCATCATCATCATCATCATCATCATCATCATCATCATCATCATCATCATCATCATCATCATCATCATCATCATCATCATCATCATCATCATCATCATCATCATCATCATCATCATCATCATCATCATCAACTATAAAACGATACTGAACCTACGTGTTTGAATACCGGTAACCTTTGAAATTCAGAGTCACCCTCACTTCAAGGAAGAAGGGGTTAAGCCGAGGCAAGGCCTGGGTCAACGTAAGGTCATTCGGTTCCAGTGTTAGACAAGAGACGTGGAGGAGAATGAGAACTTCACGGATGACAAAGATGGATGGAGAGTTTGCGTAGAGGTCGTCGAATACATTTCCGGTGCATTGCTATTCATGGGTGCTTTGATCTGTGTGTGTGTGCGTCTGTGTGTGGGGGGGGGCTGTCTCGGTCTGTCTGTCTTTGTCTCTCTCTCTCTCTCTCTTTCTCTCTCTCTGTGTATCTATCTGTCTTCCTTTGTCTGTCTGTCTTTGTATCTCCGTCTCTCTTTGTCTCTCTCTGCGTGTGTCTACCTCTCTATCTATCTGACTGTCTCTGGCTCTCGCTGTCTCTCTGTCTCTTTTTCTCTGTTTCTCTGTCTCTCCGACTCTCTCTGTCTCTCCGACTCTCTCTCTCTGTATCTCTGTCTTTCTGTCTCACTCTGTTTCTCTGTCTCTGTCTCTCCGACTCTCTCTGTCTCTCTGTCTCTCTGTCTTTCTGTCTCTGTCTCTCTGTCTCTCCCTCTCTCTGTGTGTTTCTGTCTCTCTCGCTATCTGTCTTTCTGTCTCTGACTCTGTCTCTGTCTATCTGTCTGTGTTTCTCTGTCTCTGTCTCCCCGACTCCCTCTGCCTCTCTCGCTCTATCGCTCACGTCATTTCTCGTCTCACGTCAATCCCTTGAACGTCCTTCGGGAGGAGATCCATAAAATACGTACGATTAGCTGAATGACCTGAAGAGCAGTCTTCTCAATCAATTCCCAAGTCACTACATGCAGTCACTGAAGACAACAACGACGTGAATAATGACAAAGCGACGACCGTGTACAGTGTACACAAATCCGAGTGTCATTGCTTCCGATCGACGATGTACAGGCAAAAGAAATTAATCGTCAAAATGTCAAAGTTTTAATGCTATTGAATCCGATTGTTTTTGCACGGGAACAAGAAATTGTTATGAAAATAAAAACAATTTCTGATTTCTGTTTTGAAACACAATTCGATTTGTTAAAATCTGGAAAAAATGGAGCAACAAGTTTATTCATTCATTCATTCATTCATTCGTTCATTCATTCATTCGTTTTGTTCACTCTTTAGACTTATATAGCGTCTTTTCAAGAAACCTACTCAGTCTCCCAGAACAGCCGCGCAGAAAAAGAAATAATGTCTTCAGAGATTTATGAAACAAAGTGATGATGATGATGATGATGACGACGACGATGACGACGACGACGACGATGACGATGATGATGATGATGATGATGATGATGATGATGATGATGATGATGATGATGACAACATCATCAACGTCTCTGCAAATGAGTTCTCATCATGACGTTGGCATCTGATATCATTGTCGATAATTTCCGACTGATTAGACTAACTCGTGCGACTTAAACATAAAATTTAATAGTAACGCTTTCTATAATAATGGCCTCGACCCATTTTCATGGCCGCGTCAAACGCACTAACCCTCATGATACACAGCGGCGCCGCCAGGATTTTTTTTCTGTACGCACAACTTGCACAAAATAATATGAAGCGAACAGCGATCGATACAAGCTTATATATATATATATATATATAATATGTATGTATATACCGTATATGCCTACTGACGATTATGAGGTATCACCAGCATAAGCTTTTTTGTTCCCTTTTGGGTATAAGCATACAGTGGCGGCGCCAGGATTTCAGGTTTGGGGGGGCTGAAGCCCCAAGCCCAACTGGAACATTTTTATGTCGCGCCGAAGGCGCGAAGCTGCGAGTGCCGAAGGCACGAAGCCCATACCGACTAGGGGTCTGGGGAGCGTCGTAAGCTCCCCTAGCGGGGTCTGGGGCGGAGCCCCAGCCGCCAAAGCATTTTTAGCTCTGCTGACCTCAACTTGAGCCCTTTTTAGGCTCTTTTTTGCCAGCTATTTATGAACGATAAAATCATGAAAACTTAAATAAGATGTCGTTTGTAGGGGGTTTTACGGGTACAATCAGTGGCGGCGCCCGGATTTCAGGTTTGGGGGCTGAAATCCCAAGCCCCTTCTCCCAGGAACGCAAGTAGAATATTTTTCTTAAGGGCGGTAATTTTGCATGCGCTGGAGACGCGAAGCTGCAAGTGCCGAATGCACGAAGGTCATACTGACTAGGGGGTCTGGGGGAGCGTCGTAAGCTCCCCCAGCGGGGTCTGGGGCTCCGCCCCAGACCCCAAACTTCGGGGTCTCGTGGACCGTCTCCTGGCTCCCAAGTATCCGCCCATGACTGCTGGTGCTAAATTAACACCAATTTCCCAATGAATAGTTGTGTAGGACTACCGGCGTAGCCCCTCAGAAGGCCGGCCGGACATGGTGCACATAACATCATCACGGTCTGCGGCGCATTCTATTAGCATAAGCATCGACGCGCTATTGTAGCGAAATTCAAAATTGCTGTCCTTGTGAATCTCAGTTCCTTCCTCCGCGAACCCGGACTCAACACCCTTCTCCCGCCAGCCCGGACTCACACCGGGCCAAACCTCAGTCCCCTTCCTCCGCCAGCCAGGACTCACACCGGGCCAAACCTCAGTCCCCTTCCTCCGCCAGCCAGGACTCACACCGGGCCAAACCTCAGCCCCCTTCCTCCGGCAGCCAGGACTCACACCGGCCGAACCTCAGCCCCTTCCTCCGCCAGCCAGGACTCACGCCGGTCCGGACCTCAGTCCCCTTGCCCCCGCGCAGACCTCAGCCCCCCGCCGCCTCGGACCTCCAGCCCCCTTCCCCCGCTAGCCCGGGTTCAGACTGGTCCGGATCTCAGCCCCTTTCCCCGCCAGTTCAAACCCTCCAGTCCTCTTCCCTCTTCCAGACCCGTCCGGACCTCAGACCGGTCGGTACCTCAACCCCTGGTCCGCCATCGCGGATCTCTGCTTCTTTCCCCCCGCCAGACCGGTTCTCAGACCGGCCCGGACCTCAGCCCTCTGTCCCCTGCAGTTCCATTAGGATATAAATAAGAGGACTGTGTGCATTCTAAATTGCTAATATTGAGTCGCAGAGAGAATCAATTTTCGGGAGTCGAGTCCAGTCGCAATTGATGTCTCACATGTGAGTCGATGTACGACCGTCCGCCACAGTTGAGGTCCGAAAACAAGATAATAATAATAACTTTTAAGCCGATACATGGAGATTCATTGCCTTTTGCTTTGGGATGAGGCTGAGTCACATTTAGGGGCTTAGCCCCTAACCCCTCATCTGGTGCCGCCAATGGCATAAGCATTTACACTATGATAATATAGTTGATTTCGTTGCCGTTGGTCATTGTCTAGTTTCCTTATTACGAAGTAAGCTGTTTTAGACATTTTCAGCCTTTTCCTTTGAGGGGGCTGAGCCACGTTTAGAGGGGGGCTTAGAGCCTTAGCCCCCTTAGCCCCCCTGGCGCCGCCACTGTATACGCATACAGGTAATTTTTCACAGTTTAAACAGGCCTAACTACCAACAAAGCGTTTCAAAATTCATCCGCAAACCAGTTACATTTTACCTATTTATAAAGTATAGAGCCTAACCGGTGTATAGGTCTAAACTCTAAAGGCTTCAAATTATAACCCCCCCTCCTAAACAGTACCCCCCCCCCCTGCAAACTAATTTGCATCAATCATCGCATTTATTGGACTACAAATATAATATTTCACGCTTTAATTCTTTAATTTACAATTTGTAAAAAAAAAATTTTGCCTTTCCGCGCTGTACGCACTTGCGTACGTGCGTACGCCTAACGGCGCCCCTGATGATACATGTAATTATTATTAGGCTGCGACGCTCCCAGTTTCACAGAGAGGATTTACGCATTCAGTAAGACTAAAGTAAGTATTTTCTTTATTACTCCACTTGCAAATGCACAATAGAACATAAAGCATTATTATAATACATTGACGTGATGATAATTGGTAATAAAATCATAAATTAAAGCACAAGTTGAATGAAATGACTAAAATATTAACGTCAATGCTGTTCAACATATATTCTGGTGATAAATTCATTTCCGAAGAATGAATCACAGTGTCGTAGGCCTATCACTAGATTATGTGAGCGATGCCTAACTTAAAGGGAGTATCCACTATCCAGTTAGTTAGCTAAACTTTGGTAACATTAATTAGTTTTAAACCGTCAACGTTTGATCGAGTTTGTAAGTGGGCCACTACGATATTGTGCCGACTATATTATTGCTAGTGTGTGCTACCTAGGCCTACTGTAGAACGTAAGAAATCTTTAGTAGCCCATCACCATGCTATAGGCTGATCCTGGATATTATTTCATGTTTCATTATTTTCTCAGCCAGAAACACACCTGTCTCGATTTACACACTAATAAGAAAACTAATAAGAAAAGAGTGAGACCATCGGCCTTTGGGAACGTGGTATATAGGGGCGTCCACTTTGGTCTGATATTCACTGGCCACCCACGGCAGGACAAGAAGAGGGACAGAGGCACAAAGGAGCATATACACAGGCACAGACAGACATACATCTATCTCAATACATGAACGTATCTAGACAGACATCCAGCCTGATATAGGAGGTTCCCATACGATCTTTCGTCTTGAAGTTGTGTTCAGCCAATCGTGACGACAGGTAAACTCTTATAATTGAACAGTAACTACAGTGACTGCTTAATGATCCCTCCCTGCATGTGTGTGTGTGCGTGTGTGTGTGCGTGTGTGTGTGCCTTCTGGGCATTAAATCACACTTTCAACACAACTCCTGTCTTGAATGATTGTGTTCAAGGTTCTACGTATAAATGCAGTTACAATGGCCAATATCTGAGGCTAGATACTTCCTAACTGGTAACTAATATTAGCCAGGCCTCTTTGGGTGGACCCTTTCACGTGCGAGTGGCTTTCTGTAGCCCTCTTGGAGGTCTACGATATGCTGGTGTGCTATTGTGAGGAAATAATTAGGGTTTTTGTGAGTTGCGGCCAAATTGGTTCTGAGGTAGCGGACCGCTCGGACCCTGAAAGGGTGAGACCATCGGACTTTGGGAAATGCGTTTGGCAGTGTCATTATGTCGTGAATAGAGTAGTATTTGGATATCTGTGCCAGTCACGAATCCTGTCTGGGATGGATATTGGTTAGTGTGAAAGAGGTAGTCAGACCAACAGGCACACGGACAAGGGGACATAAATCTGATACACCGTTCTGAGTATTGACCTTTTATACTTTTCTACCGGTATTGAGAACGTTATCCGTGAATGATTGAATAGATCTATCTGTGGATTTTGAGGAACAGACCACACTCATCTTGGTGATTATCTTAATTTTCGCCTTAGCCAGTAACCGTGGAAGGTTAAACAGAGGTTGATCTGAGTTAGGCCCTACGTGTGAAGTGTTTTTCCTATTTCACGAAAATGATCGGAGGATGGGCTTTGAATTCGTTGGCTGGCTACAAACCCAAAGACAGCATAAGGGTGCTGTAGTTTGTAGTTTAATAAGAATCTTCCGTCTGTCTTATGCAGTTAACCGGTCGTAAAATGAAGTCAATTTGGATTTATCGACTACGGGTGAGTCCTTTATGTATAAAGTCTAAGTTTCAAGTTAAACTCAATTACGAACATAAACTTGTGAATAAAACATCACTTGGTTTATCGGTGTTGATGGTGAAAATAAGTAATGTAAGATTGGTAAGATATGGTATGGTGTAGCGTAATTGATGTCTGGAAAGGAGTAGCAAGCAATAATATTGTCAATCTGTTGCACTCACTGTCAATTTTAATGCTGAAAATAATGTGTTGTTGTTGGTGGTGATGGTGGTTATTCGAAAGCGGTATTTGTGATAATATGCTATATATATTTATAGTGGGAGGTGATGTTTTTGTCGGTGATTCTCGTGTTTGTGTTTACACCATGCTTACGGTGATGTCGTAATGGTGATGCAGATGTTTGGTTTGCACTTTACAGTGTGGTTTTTGCAGTGGTGTTTGTGATGGTGGTAGTGGTGCTGGTGTTTGTGTTGACGGTAATGTTTTGTGTTGATGTTTTTGTCGATGTTTGTGGTGATGGTAGACTACTTCAGGGTGTTTGAGTTTGTATTGGGATTTATGGTTGTGTTTGCAGTGGCTGTACTGGTGCTTGTGGAGATGTTTGTTATGGTTGTACATCTGTAGTGGTATGCTCACGTTGGTGAGTATGTTCGTGGAAGTATATCGGTGGTGTCTTGATGAACATGTTCATATAGGTGTGTCTATGATGACCATGATGAGCTCACAACAACGCTTTCTCTTCTGTGTTCATATAGGTAACGATTTCCATTCTTGGACTTTTCGTCTTAACCTTCAACATAATCGGTTTCATCGGCGGATTCGTTTTTCTCGATCTCTCCTCTCCACAGATCACCATCGATCACCACATGAATTTTTTGGTCACCATGGAACAACCCCCAGATTCTCTGACCACCACAACAGGACCAACCAACCGACCAGAAGATTCACCTGACACCCTCATCAAGACGACGCTTCCCCCTACATCACTCCCATCTTCAAGTCCCCCCATTGTTGCTAGGAAGACCGTTCTTTCGAAGATAATTACGACGACTCTTGGTGTTTCATGGGTGCAGGGAAGCACCTCAAACGTTCCAAAAAGGAATGGATTAAGACCACCGAATGCTCCATGTGTTATGCATCGAAAGGGACGCGATCCGGAAGATGGGGTTTGGTATGACTTCAGCGTTGATGATACCTTGCGTTTCTACGTCTACTCGGCCTTCATTGACGATCGTCTATCCATTGGATCCGATCCGGTAGTAAGGATCATTGCCCTGTCCTCAAAACTCGAGAAAGACGACTTGAAAGACATCGGGAGGACGTTGTACTGCGCGTTCCACTACGAAGCGACAAACTCAGGAGGGAACCAGACTTCGGTGATCGTTCAAATGGAGTCCAAGGCCAGGCCAATAGGTTTTGGGTTGGAGTTGAATGGCGGAGTCAAGCTGAAGGAATACATCTTCACTTGCCCGATGGAAAAGAGACGAAATCCACTTCCGGTTGCTCTTACGATAACCGGAAGTCCTGATCGTCTGCTCGCGGTCACTTCCTGTGTTCCGATCGAGGTCCCAGCGAAGCCGACGTTGAAGCAGGACTTCGCTATCTGCGTCCAAGTCTCCTATGGTCAACTGGACCCACATCGACTGATCGAGTGGCTTGAACTCCAGCGCATCCTTGGCGTCAGTCGCGTGGGTGTGTACGACCAGTCCGTCGAATCTGGACCGGGACTTGAGGTTCTGCGTCACTACGCCAGGGAGGGCTTCGTCGAGCTGCGCAAGACGGACGTGCTTCCGGTGCCCGGTCCTTCCCAGTACCTCCTCCACGGATCGCCGGTCATCAACGACTGTCTCTACCGCAACTTGCACAGCTTCGACTGGATCCTCGTCATCGACTTCGATGAGGTCCTCGTTCCAAAGATGCATTCCAGCCTAGGGGAACTCGCCGCCCATCTCAACAGGACCTCCATTCGAAGTCGCACGTCAGGTCCAGCCAACTACCTCTTCCTCAATCAGTATTTCTTCCTGGACTCCGAACCGGATGGCACGGAATCCGCGAACTATACGATCCTGCGCTATCGACGAAAGGTCCCTCTCAGCCCGAGCGGGTACGCGATGAAGGGCTATGTTGACCCGCAGGGGTGCATCCAGATGCATAACCACTACTGCATGGGAGTGACGGAAGCTTTCAAAGCGAGGAATCATTACGATTTCGTCGACGCGTCACTTGCAACCAGTCACCACTACAAGAAATGTCATCTGACGTCAGCGGAATGTCAGAAGATGCTGGAGCAGACGACTCAGGATGACGTCATGATGACGTACAAAGATAGATTGAAGAGAATCGTCGAGAAGAAAATTAAAGACCTGCTTAGATGATGATGGTACATTATAAGAAATGGAGAGATGTTTTTCGATGAAGGCAGGGTAAGACCATGCAGTAATGTGCCAACAAATGTAAATATCTGCTTCCACAATACCATGGAAATGTAAAGACGTTCCTCGATTATGCAAATTAAATGTAAAGATCTGCTTTTATAATGCAAAGGAATTGTAAGGAATTGCAAGGACGTTCTTCGATAATGCAAAGGAAATGTAAAGATTTTCTTCGAAAATGCCATGGAAATGTAAGGCGTTCCTCAAAAACGCAAAGGAGATGCAAAAACCTTCTTCGATAATGCCAAGGAAATGTAAGACGTTCTTCGATAATGCCAAGAAAATGTAAGACATTCCTCAAAAACGCAAAGGAGATGCAAAAACCTTCTTCGATAGTGCCAAGGAAATGTAAGACATTCTTCAAAAACGCAAAGGAGATGCAAAAACGTTCTTCGATAATGCCAAGGAAATGTAAGACGTTCTTCGATAATGCAAAGAAGAATGTAGGACGTTCTTTGATAATGCAAAGAAAATGCCACATTGTATTCATGGTCAGTGTACTCATTCTAAATAGGCCTAGTTGAATCGACTTAGATCTGCGTAGAAGTTGCCACCGAAATCACACAGAACGTGACGCGTTCATTTCACTGTCATAGCGTTAATATTCGATTTTATGGCATTACAAATCTTGCACGTAGTGATTGAGAATTAAAGGCTATTCGACAGATCGATAAAATCCTTGCACTGCAATCTACATGTAAGTCCTTTCTAAGTCCACTCACAAGTCGGTCATTTCGACTTCGACTCTAAACAGAGACTTGCCTACTCGCGACTTCAAAGGCCTTTCATTTTGGAAAGGGGGTTGAAAGTGCCACTCGGAAGCCCAACCCTCTCGTAAGATGTCGCTTGTCGTCAACAGAAATCCCTCCCGCTTGCTGGTTGATGGCACCGCCCCTCCACTCCTCCCCCCCGCTGAATCATCACATTTGCACTCGGACACTTAATTGTTTTAGATTGCACGGCACGAAAAGTCAATTTTTTGGTCGGATAGGCTACCACATCAATTAATTATTGACCCAATTATGATTATTGAGATGATTACGTTAATTGACATGATTGCGGCTATTGACATGATTGTGCCAATTGAAATGATTACGGTTATTGGTCTGATTGCGGCTATAAGCTTACGGCTATTGATATGATTAGGCTGTATGTACAGTTATTGACAAATTCATGGGATGATTATTTTTATTGCGCTATATGTCGTCGAAGTATTGAGCATAAGACACCGTTTGATGTGAAAATGTACTTACTAATTATGCCAATAGACAGGACGTCACAGTGAGACAATTGAGGCCCTTGAGGGATAGCATTGAAACAGATTGAACGAGAGAGACAGACAGAGACAGATAGCGACACACAGAGAGCAGCGAGTGAGAGAGAGAGAGAGAGACAGAGAGTGACAGGGGATAACTGAGACATACACAGAGAAAGAGAGAAAGGCAGAGAGAGGCAGTGAGACAATAAGAGATAAAAAAGAGAGCCGCAGACAGACAGACTGACAGAAAAATACAGCAAGACAAAGAGAAACACATACAGAGGCATACACACAGAGACAGAGACAGAGAGATGGGGGTGGCCTCAGATACTCAAACCGGAAGATGGCGACTGGCAGTCCTTATATAGGCAGATACATGTGGATAGTCCATGACTTCCCCCCACAGTTTCCCCGAATTCTCGGACGAGGAATTTTCGGTCAGTCGAATATGAACCTGATTCAGTCGATGCTTATTAGCCCATCATTTCTTTCAACTTCCTTCTCCATAGCCTCCCCTTCCGTCTCCACTTCCTCCTCCTCCTTCTCCTCTTCCTTCTACTCCTCCTCCATTTCTTTTCCTCCGCCTCCTTCTTCTCTTCCTCCTCCTCCTCTTCCTTTTTCCTCTTTCCTTCGTCCTCCTTGAGACTCCTTCTATTCCTTCCCTCCTTTTTTTCTTCCTTCCTCCTTCTCCATCCATTTCCTCTTGTCACATTCCTCCCTCCATTTTCATCCACAACCACTTTTCCTCCTTCTATTCCTTCTGTTCTCCTTCTTTCCCTTCTTTCCTCCTACTCCACTCTTTCCTCGTCCTTCGTCTTCTACCTCCACAGCGGTTGACTTTCAAATCTGCCTCCTGCAGTGATGATTATACAGAGACAGATGAGGATGCTGACATTGCTGAGCAGGCGCCAATCCTACGCAGAGGCTGATGAACTCCACGAAGCAAGGACAAACGCATGGACACATGTCATGCACAAGAACGAAGAAAACAAATAAGGAAGAGAGGAATACAGAGAATTAAGGATCAAGCGAACGACGACGGAAGAAGAAGGGGAAAACAAAACAGGGAACAATGCATGATGTACGGGACTGGAAATAAAAATAACTATTTTATGGGGGCAAGCAGGAACGTAGCAACTAGCATGGGAAAATGTGGTTTCGTTTCAGACGTTTCTGGTTTTCTTCTAACGAGCGTTGCGTAAAACACGCAAATTACATGTAGTTTTAAAACTTCTGAAACAGCGAAACTATTAAATTTTACCACGGGGTATACAAAGCTAGAACCTGAAAACCTCCTTATACGAATAAGAAGAGAGGATGGGGGACTGCGCGCTTAAAGTGTAGGAAACGAAGTAGGCCTATACGCACTCCACTTGCATTTCCAGGCTGGGATGGCCTAACACGTGATAGGACGGCGATCGAGTTTGAAAAGAAGTGCCTGTACCCCGCGCATACCTTTCCAGGCTATGATGACCCAATAGATGTCTGCACGGACGTCGTCCATCGCCGGTGATAACGAGCGCTCATTACGAGGCGCGGTGGTGTAGTGGGAGGCTCGGTGCCTTGGAGTCGGAGGGTTCCAGGTTCGTATCCACCTCAAGCCCCCACGTATACGGACCTTAAGCAAATCCTTCACTCTCAATTGCTAGTGCGCTTCGGAGTAAAACTCCGATGCAGTGTCCGCGCTGCAGTCGTGAGCGCCTCTGAGTAGGGTGCTTGAAGGGGCGCTACAGAAACTGCGAGAAATAAGTAAATTGCTGGGCGGTCAGGGGCGTGGTTATAGAAGGAGCAGAAATTTGGTTCGTGGCTTTTGGTTTCATCTGCACTCCTACTCCTAATCAACTTTGCTATGATGAGTACATTGACCTACATGTAGGCCTACGCTATAGCAGTAGGAGGAATCTGGAGGATATTACGGTGTGAAATGGCACTGGCTAGTGGCTATTCATTCTCACATGCCGAGGCTAAGAAAGATAAGGTCGCTAACTACTCATACCTCATGGCTGCCTCCGAGGAAGTCTTTTCTAGAGTGGGGGGGGGGGGGCTTCCCTCAGGAGATGTCTGGATTAAACACTGCCTAGAGGAGAGCCTAAAAATTCAGAAGACCCTAGCCTATGACTAAACCCTATAGCTAGAATAATAAGACAAGTTATTTCTTTTCAACTTTTATTGATCGAACAATAGACTTCATCGAGCTGGTATTTTAAATTAGTTCGCAGACGACAGTTCATCTGTTGCTGTCGCTCGGGTCTTTCCCGTCTTCAGAGTAGAAGGAGGAGGCAGACGCCCTCCCGATCGTAGCAGCGTCGTCTAGTAGCGGCGTCGGCGACGTCGTCGGCGGCGTCCGTGGCTTCGTCGTCGGCGACGGCGGCCTCCCCGTCTGCGGCGTCTCCGTCTCCGTCGCGAAGGAGTCGCTCCCTCGTCATCGTCGTCGTCCTTGGCCGCTGCTGCTCCCGGCCGAACGCTGCGAGACCTCGCCCTCCGTCTCGCTTCGACTTCCTCTCCCAGGTCTTCTTCCTGCGCAACCAAGAACAACAACACCCTCCCCTAAGAGAACGCCTTAAAGGGCAACAATCGCCTAAATCTATTATGTTAAAACAGGCCAGTGTCTAAGCGTGTAAGCTTAACCGCTTAGACATCGGTCCTTATACAAGACTAGCAATAATAAATCTAAATATAGATAAATCTAAATAATTTATAGAAACATCTAAATATAGATAAAGCCCAAATAGTCCTATTCAATCTAATTAACCTTACACTTAAAAAACAACTTGGCCTATCATTACTCCTATCTAAGGCCTACTATGGCCCGGTTCTCTTGTAAGTTTGACCCTTACACTGGCCGAAGAGAGACGGTCCGAGGACCGCTTCCCTTCGGCCAGCATAAGTTATATAAGTCAAACTTACCAGTTCGAGATCTTCGTAGTCTTCCATCCTCTTGTTGTTCTTCCGATCTTCTTCCAGCGTAGGAGGGACTGAGTGCCCCCATGGGATTGCTCCCTTTTTATGACTTTCAGGCCAAAAGCGAACCGCTAGTAGCCAATCACAGCGCAGCGTTGAGCACAATACGCTGCCATGGTAACCGGTCTAAACCAATCATAGCACAGCTCCGAATACAATACGTCGCCATAATAACCAGATCTCTGGATAGAAGAAGGGAGAGAGGTTAATCTACATGGCAGGCAATGGCAAAGGATGCACGCCGTTAGGCCATATGGTGTACCTCCTTGCCCGGAGAGCTATATAGGGGGGTCATGTTCACGACAGAATGGTAATGTCATCCATTTAGAATAAATCAAGGAATCTCATGGAGTAGATATTTCGAATCATGACGATCGAAAGTCATGCAATCGCTGCAGACAAAACGTTAAGAAATCGAATTTACAACGTCATAGTCTTTGTCCTCCTTGATTCATTGAAAAAGATGACATCATAATATATATGTCAGCGTCATTGCTTACAGTAATGCGCTATCTTGAGATAATAGAATGACGATAACAATGACAATCCATATGGCGCCGTAACGGTGTCACGACAACTCGTCTAACGACAACTCGTCTAACGACAAGTGGTCTCCGGACAATTCGTCTAACGACAACTGGTCTACTGACAACTTATCCAGCGCTTGAGAAATGGAAGCTGGATGATAGTTTTTAGAGGTGAAATGGAGGTTGGATTGATGAAAAAACGCAAGAGAAAAGGAATCTGGATAATGGTTTTCTTACAGGTGAAATAGAAGCTGGATTGACGAAAATAACGCATGATAAATAAAAGCTGGATGAAGGTATTTCTAGATCTGAAATGGAGGCTGGATTGATAAGAAAACCGCTTACGTAGTGGAAGCTGGATGAGGGTGTTTTTATATATGAAATAGAAGCTGGATTGACTAAAATAACAGGCGAGAACTAGAAGCTGGATGAAGGTATTTTTAGATTTGAAGTAGAAATGGGTGCATGTTAGAATACATGAATGAAAATCGTCAATCCAGCTTCCATTTAAGCAAAAAAAACATTTTCGTAAATCCAGCTTCTATTTCATCAATGCTATTCGTCAGTAGACCAGTTGTCGTTAGACCAATTGTCCGGAGACGAGTTGTCGTTAGACGAGTTGTCGGTAGACCAGTTGTCGTGGAACCCGCCGTAACACAAGAGCACCTCACAAAAAATTAGAGCGTAACAATACACCGTGAGTCAAAAAAAGTAAGCACAATTGTTTTTCATATATCTCTAATGCTTGATAACATATCACGCTAAACTTTTCCAAATATTTAGAGAATTGGACCAAGAATATGATTCCAAAATTTCATGAGATAAAGTTGAACGGATAAAAAGATATGAATCTTTAAACTTCATATGCCGAAATTGCCGTTTACAAGCAATTTTCTGTCAGATTCAGTAAAATGTAAGTCAAACTTTTTCTCATATCTCTAATGCCTGATGATCAATCATTCTAAAAATTTTCAGATATGTAGATAATTGAACTAGCAATATGACCCCAACAGTATGATTTGATTATTTAATTAAATAAGATGCTCAAAATGTCATCCTTCAGCTTGCACGCAAGCCTTGAGGCGCAGGCGCCATTAGGCAACAGCATCGTCGATTATCCTCTGGTCCAGGCCATCCCACACTTCCAACAAGCGTTGCTTCAGATCGTTTATATCATGGATTGTTGTCTGGTAGACTCGGTCTTTCATTATGCACGCTCCACACTTTATATTCCGTAAAATTTTACTCCAGGATCACTGAAGACCAAAATTGGAAACTATCAGGCATCAAAACTGCAGCGGACCACCATAACAGATTTGCTGAAAACTGAAATTTCCGGGGATGAAGTTTAAATATTCATATCTTTCTATCCGTTCAAATTTATTACATGATATTTTGGAATCCTATTCTAGGTTCAATTCTATAAATATCTGGAAACTTTTAGTATGATTAATTATCAGGCATTGGAGATATAATAAAAACAGTTTAGCTTACTTTTTTGATTGAATCTGACAAAAAATTGCTTGTAAACGGCAATTTCGGCATATGAAGTTCAAAGATTCATATCTTTTTATCCGTTCATCTTTATGCCATGAAATTTTGGAATCATATTCTTCGTCCAATTCTCTAAATATTTGAAATTTTTTAGCGTGATATGTTATCACTTATCAGGCATTAGAGATATATGAAAAACAAGTTGGCTTACTTTTTTTGACTCACGGTGTAGTATCGGGGACCGACATGTCGGTCAGGGTCAGGTTCAGATTAGGCTTCGTGAGGGTCGGTTAGACTTAGGGCTCAGGTAAGGCTTCGTATAAGGGTCGGTTAGGGTGATTAGGGTTAGTATCGGTATTCGGATTTCGGTCCCCGATACTATATAGTTTTGCAAGACTAGAAGCAGGATAGACCTTACAAAATAGATAAGTGTTCAGTACATACATGTAGAGTCAGGCTGAGTCAGCCGCTCGCATGCAGGGTGGGAGGAAGACTGTTTATATAATTTATGTGCAAATGCAAGAGAACGCGGTTTCTTTAGAAGCCGTTGAGCTGCGATGATGTATTATGCTTTTATCGATAAGACTCGTCTCGATTTATTAATCTTATTCGATGTAAACATTTACCACACCGTTCCTACTCGAATCTGAACTATTTAAGACTTTTGAAAATTATGTAGATTTATGTAGGCCTACTGCGCTGGCCTCCCGTTGCTCTCGTGCTGTATCTATATTTTATAGCCCCCTCCCCTTCTGAGGGAGTTCAGGTTTCTGGGGAAAGACAAATGAGTATCCAGCTGACGATCACCGCTGAGACGCGCAGCGCCGAGAGGGAGGGAATAATTTGGGAGAAGGAGATGATTATATCTGTCACTAACTTTTCTGCCTCTGTAGGCCTATAAATTTCTGTCCTTAATTTTTCCTGTCTGTGTCTTTCTCTTTCTTTATCTTTTTCTCTGTCTTTTTCCGTCTCAGCCTCTATCTTTCCGTGACTCTGTCTCTCTCTCTATGTCTCTATCTTTGCCTCTCTGTCTCCATCTTTTTCTGTCTCTGTCTTTCTTTGTCTTAGTCTATCTCTCTCTACCTTTCTCTATGTCTCTATCTTTCTCTCTCTCTCTGTCTCTCTCTCTGTCTCTTTCTCTCTCTGTCTCTCTGTCTCTCTCTGTCTCTCTGTCTGTCTCTCAGTCTGTCTCTCTCTCACTATCTTTCTCTATGTCTCTATCTTTCTCAGCGCCATCGACTGCTACCTAGTCCCAATACAGCGGCGCAAAATAAATTCAGATATATAATAATAATACCAATGATAATTATCTGAAGGCATCCATGACAGTTCGCTGACTCTAATCTTAACCGTGTTTTCAATCTCCCCTTGACCATCCCCAGCCCCACCATTCTTCAGCGGATGGGGTTATTCAGTAAGAACGTCGCTGAGAGGGTAATCTGCAACATCCGGGTACAGTCCTATTTGCCGCGCTTTCACCTGCTGTCCAGAAGTCGTCTGCTGCTTCAGTTGAAGTCGTGGGAAGCGACGCTAGATGGCGGTGGCTGAAGACGACGACGACGACGACGACGATGTAAATCAATAATGATCAGAAACAAAATACAGAGACAGAGAGATAGAAGACAGAGAGAGACAGAGGTACAAAGACAGAAGAACAGAGCCAGAGGCAGACACAGAAAGATAGAAACCAAGACAGAGAGACAGAGACATAGACAGAGAGATAGACAGAGACAGAGAGATAGACAGAGAGAGAGATAGAGATACAGAGTCAGAGAGACAGAGCAGAGACAGAGAGCCAGAGCCAGAGACAGAGACAGAAAGACAGAAACATAGACAGAGAGACAGAGATAGACAGGGATATATATATATATATATATATTAGTGTGGTCCAAAAAAAGAAATTCAAGCTAGAATCCAAGACTACCTCACAGTTTGTTAGACTTGTTACTAGTATTATTGAGACCAAATTTCAGCCCCAGATTTGGACTAGAAGGCGGTGCTCAATGACACACAAATATTACCATGTACTTGCTAGAAATCAAGATACATTTCTTGTTTGGTCAAAAACTCAACATTTGTCATGTAGATGAGCTTGAAATAGTGTCTGTCGTGTTATCATACTTACCAGAATCAAGACTACACAGTTATTAAGCCATTAAGTGATAGGTGTATTTTATGGAAATGAGACTTCTGGTGATTTGATCATGAAGGATTGAGATTTTTGGTGCCAATTTCTGCAGCACTTGTGTGCTGCTCTCCTTCTGTCCTGCCACTTTCATGGTGTACCATTAACAAGGAATACTTAAGAAGACCAGGAGTGAACATGCCGAAGTTGAAAGATCTGAATTTGTACCACCAGATTATTCAGTGGTAGTACACTGGATGGGAAAATCCTACTTGAGATCTTCAGAGCAGAAAATGTCAACCGCCTGCCAGTGCTGGTTTCAGGTGATGGTGTGTATAAACTCTTTGGTGTGCTCAAATTAGCTTCAGTGGCAGGATACAATTCAAATCCAAGGCCATTCTTTATTTTCTGGAGTTATAGAAACTCACTGATAATATTCAGGCCTTGAGCCTTGATACAAAATTATGCCGACACCGGATTTTTCAATAGAGTGTACAATTTTGCAGGAAAACAAGATAGGTCAAGAGCTCCTGTGGCTGATCTGCCATCTTCGTGTGATTGAATTGATTTTAGCCATAAGCCTTTTGCATGTTGCTGTGATTTATCGAATTAACCATAATATATTCCAATGTTTAAGAGATTTAATGCTGCTTGGGAAGGTGTGACACATGACAACATCTGAGGACTGGAAGTCACAACCGGTACTGAAGCCCTCCATACAATAGTATTCAGCATTCTCAAGTACTCTGCTGAATTATTTAAAGTCAGTTTTAAATAAATTACCAAGAACTCATTGAGGTATCAATGGTTGACATTGGAAGCCAGCCTTCAATAAGAGACTGGAGAGTCCAATTAACAATGCACATTGGATGGACAGGTCACTGTATGCCATCAAAATATACCTTTTAGTGATCAACATGATGTAATCAATCAATCTAAGTAAGAAGGAAGAAACTCAAATTCATCAACTTATGTAATTTGGTGGCCTTCTTCACACAATGGCATGGATAGAAGACTCCTCTTGCTGACGTAGCTTCAGGACAAGATCTTTCAATATGGATTGATAGAGAAAATACAAGTCAGTTGCCCAGAAGACCAGCTTTGCTTTCATGAAGGTCCTAGAAAAACACCAGTAGTAGGCCTACCTTTCAGATGAGGTTGAAGTTCTGTTATGTGTCCATTTGCCTATATACATGTAACAGACAAGGTGAAATATTCCACAGAATGACTGTGAAGCCTGGCGAAAGGATGGCGTGGCTTAGTGTTATGGCACTGAAAAAGATTATTGCATGGGTGATTTTGCATTTCGACAAATGAGGACACTATACAATAGTGCCTGAAGAGGGGTTTTTTTTACACTTCCACCAGAAAAATAGATTGAGAAGAGGATTATACATGTACATAATGCAGATACTCAATTCAACAACAGAGAATGGTGAACAACATGTCTTAGAGACGTGTGAAGTTGTTCGAGGAATTCAATCGACTCATGACTGATGATGAAGAAAAGCCAAGGGGTCGATGGAAGTAGGAAAGCTGTCCCCAATCAGTCAATAAAGAAATCTGCTGTTGACACAGTGCCTGCTTAGTCTTAGCCTACTACATAATTATAATGACTTTATTGGATATTGAAGTGAGAACATGAGAACCATCGTCATTCATGGACTGAACGATTTTTTGCACAATTTTGAACATTTCCAATTTTTTCAAAAAACTTAAATTTTACATTTAATGCTGACCAATTGCTAAAGTATCACACATATTGTCATTTTACAGCAATATTTGATTTAAATTGAAATAAAATACGATTGTATAGGAATGTATGCTCGACACAATGTTTTAGACATTAACGTCTTTTCGTCGGCTTAGCGCAAAGTAACAGAGTCCGTGAGCACCGCCTTCTAGTTTGAATTGGAAGCTGAAATTTGGTCTCAAGAATACTATTGATAGGTCTAACAAACGGAGAGTAAGTCTTGGTTTTTGGCTTGAACTTTATTTTTTACCATGTATCTGTGAACCACACTAATATATATATATATATCGTCGCCTGACAATTATCTTGTCGTATGTCCATTTTTTTCAAAATCGAGTTTAGACTTGTTTTGTAGCAAAAAATTGTTTATCTTTCTTCACTGTTAACCGTTAGGAGATACGACGAGTCGTTTTAAAGATATTCACCGAAAACTACCTGTCGTATGTCCATGATACAGGATTGCCTTGTCGTATCTCCAATTAAATTGGAGATACGACAAGGTGCCGCATTCACGGTGTAAAAGTGCATTGTCGTATGTCCATAAAAGCTCGTCGTTGATTGGACGATGGAGATACGACATCCCACTTCGTGTATCATAGTGTCGTATGTCCAGGAAATAAAAACGTTCTTTTATTTTAAAAAAGGTTATTAAACTTGCGAAAATTGAAACGAACAAAGTCGCAATTGATTGTAATATATTGCTTGCTTTTATTAATACATATTTTTTTAAAATTTTCTCACGTCAGTATGAC